>JANPWX010000215.1:3155636-3314402 GCA_024734555.1 Trochalopteron elliotii
GGAAAGGGGAGGGGGAGGGGGAAGGGGAAGGGGAAGGGGAAGGGGAAGGGGAAGGGAAGGGGTGGGATGTTCTGGTTTTGCTATATCTAACCTCAACATTACTTTTGTTTCTTTTTAACTTGAGTTTTAGCAGTAAAATTATTATTTTGTAGATAAAGTTAATATTCAGTAGCAATGATCTGTTGTTAATAACGCAAAATAAAGGAGAGAATTTTGACTTGTCTAAACAGCTTCAAAAACCAGTCAGCTTTTGAAATTTCATGAGATTCTGCCCCATTAGATATTTCTAAATGTTATGATTTGATGTACAGTTTCTTAGAGGGAAAAAACATCATCAGATTACAGCAAGGACTTACACCAAGGATCTGTGGATGAAAATAAGGAGAGACCCAACTGCTTCACAGCAAATAAAAACAGAAGCATGCTATGATGTTATGCTGCATGCACTGCCTGGCATTCATTCAGCTCACTGTAGCTGAAAAATAGCTGTGAGCATCTATGTTCCATTAACACTACGTTAATTATTATCATTGCCCCATCAGTAGTTTGTTTATGACAGCTCTGGGTGACAAGGATACTGAGATGCTCTGTTAAAGCCATCACCTGATGAGATTTTTATAGGCATAAGATCTTTCTTTCCC
Organism: Trochalopteron elliotii; assembly: GCA_024734555.1. Taxonomy (NCBI): domain Eukaryota; kingdom Metazoa; phylum Chordata; class Aves; order Passeriformes; family Leiothrichidae; genus Trochalopteron; species Trochalopteron elliotii. The sequence continues at coordinate 3,156,278 of JANPWX010000215.1, forward strand.
TTAGTCAGCTACATTACAAAAATCACTGTTTCATTAAATGCAAATAATATTGCCTGCCTTTGGCTTTTTATAATAACCCTGATCTGGCACTGCAGTAACGGGTTTCTTCACTAAGTGAGGATAAGCTAATCTGTATCTTTTCTGAAGAAATTCATGTTGTAATAGTAAACCATCAAATGGACATGTTGAAGCTTGCCTAATAGATCTTTTATTTCTGATTTTCCCATGTATGAAGGATATAAAATGAAACACTATGGTCTAACTAATAGCAAATTACAGAGGAAGGTTAGCACTAAAGGAGAAAGACACCATATGCTTAATTATTCTTCAGCTGCATTACTGAATACTTAGGCATTCAGCTTAGATTATAAATTTTAAGTCTTCACTTATGAAAATATTCTGGAGCTTTTCCTACTTTCCTTCCTTAACTGTCCATTCTAACATCCCATCCAAACAAACAGAGTATGTTCTAGCAAGGTAAATGATCCAGAGCCAAATGTATACAGGGGACTAATTCTTTTGTTTTGCTGGATGTTTCAGTAAGTGCCATGGATTTTACCGAGAGCTTTTATACTTAACTAAAATCTATTTAGACAGATCTTAGACACACTAATTTTAGAAGAGTGAAGATCACCTCACATGAGTAACTGGGCACTACATACTTAAGCATTAAGACAAATGTACTAGAGTAGATACCATGAATCTATTTTATCTTTACCTTCAATTTTCCTCTTTGGCAGATACAAATTATGACAGATCTAAAATAACTGGTCCTTCTTCTCCCACTATTTTTTGAAGTTGGAAACTTGATACCTTTACAGAAAGAATTAATTCAATTACTATTTGAGGTTGTGAATAACAACATGAACAAATGCTGCTTTATTAAATTGTATTGTACTATCTACTGGACTATTTCCACACTTCATCTTATTATCTTTCACATTTATCTAACAGTTTTTCTTCTGGCACTTTTAATTATCTTTGTTATTAAAGAGTTACATTATGTTATGCCAAACTGGGAACTGGCATTACTATGGGAAAAACATCATGTAACTCCACTTAAGAAACAATTCTTTTATGAAATATTCCTCTAACCTGATTTTTTATTTCTCATTTTGTAATGTCTGTCTTCATAGAACCATTTAGGTTGAAAAATAATTTTAAGTTGTGTCCAGTTGTTAACCCAGCAATGCCAAGCCCACCACACCTTTTAAATACTTCCACGGATGGTGACACCCCCAGTTCCCTGGGCAGCCTGTTCCAAAAAAAGGGACATTTGATATCCCTTTCCATGAAGAAATTTTTCCTAATCCAATCTAAACCTTCCCTGGCGCATCCTGAAGCCATCTCCTGTTGTCCTTTGCCTTGCAATTTGAGAGACTGACCCCAGCTGTGTTACAACCTCCTTACAGGTAGTTTTAGAGAGCAATAAGGTTCCTTCTGAGCCTCCTTTTCTCCAGACTAAACAATCCCAGCTCCCTCAGCCACTCCTCATAAGCTTTATGGTCCAGACCCTTCACCAACTTAATCACCCTTCTCTGGATATGCTTGAGCACCTCAGTGTCTTTCCTGGAGTGGCCCAAAAGTAGAGACAGCACTCAAGGTGTGGCCTCACCAGTGCCCAGTACAGGGCAACAATCAGTGCCTTGGTCCTGCGGGCCACACCACTACTGATACAGGCCAGGATGCCATTGGCCACCTTGGCCACCTGGACACACTGACAGCTCATGTTCAGCTGGCAGTCATCCAAAATCCCCAGGCCTTTTTCCACTGGGCAGCTTTTCAGCCACTTTTCCCTATTTCTGTAGCACTGCATGGGATTATTGTGATCCAAGTGCAGGACCCAGCACTTGGCCTTGGTGAACCTCATGCAATCGGCCTCAGCCCATCAATCCAGCCTGTCCAGATCCTTCTGCAGAGCCTTCCTGCCCTCCAGCAGACCAACACTCCCTCCCAACTCAGTGTTGTCTGCAAAGTGAATGACGGTGCATTTGATCCCCTACTCCAGACCATTATCATCCTGCTACTGCAGAATGCATCATTCTGCTACATTACTAAGATGCAGTTATAGAAAGGAAAAGCCACATTGTGATTCTGGTATGAACTTCACCTTATTAGTGTAGAGCTATTAAGTGAAATCATCCTGTGTCATCATTCAGCCAAACATGTATTCTCCTTCATATCTCTTGGGCTAGGATTTCAAATGTGCATTATATCAACCCAGTCCATCTGCAGTTGATAGTGTTACTTATCATCATCCAAAAAGTTGACCTCAACAAGTCTTTCCATAGTGGAACTACTTGACAAGCTATGTACGAGATTAAACAACAATATTTTTGTATCATACAGTTGGTTTACCCTTCCAGTGTTTACCTTTCTAATGATCATACCTGATTCGCATTAGAAGAAATTATCATACTAATTACTGAAGGAGCTGTAGTTTTTGAAAATATACTGTGAATATCAGATCAGTCTTTACCACAGAGTCACAAGCAAATCAGCCAGCAAAAACAAAAAAATCATAAAAAGAAGTCTGAAAGTACCAGGGTCTGTTTCATGCAACAGATTTTAATACGCCTTAATCATGAAGCATCATTTAAATGGTTGTTGACCATTAGTAATATACATGGAAGTTAGTAAGAAACAGTAAGTAAATAAACATATAAAATTCAGAGTAATACTGTTCAAAATTTTACACTTTAAAATTGTGCATAAAGATAAGGAGTACTTACATCTAAAGGAAAAAAAAAAGATAAAAAGAGACATCACAACGGAGCTGAACATATAATAGAATTACTTGTCTTCTCCAGAAGAGAAGTAATTACATGTTTCCAGACACTGGACTTTGAGACTAACAGTACTCAGGTCAACCATTTTCAAAGCAGGAGACAGATAAGCACTCAATTCCATATATTACTGTTTTTGCTCACATTAGTGATGCTTCAAATTTTGTCATTTTTTAGTTCTAAGTGATCTGTCTCTATTTATGATCCAAGCAGTTTGTCAACTAATCTAAAAAAAATATTTCACACCATGGCCTTGAGGACTTTTGTCTCAATTTGCTTTATTTATGGTTAAAATTAATTTAATTATTTAGTAGTTACTTCAGTGAATGCAAGATCACACCTAAGGAAATAGTTAATATAAAAATAGCCAGTGATTTCCTAAAAGAATTCACAAGTGCTTGAAATGATTTTTCACTTTCTCATCCAGACTAAAAACAAACAAGGAGAAATTTTTTTACATTGATAGTCCAGGGAGTGTGCCTATGCCACCATTTGATACATAACAAAGCTTATCACCATAAATTTTCTCAACTAGGATAAAAGGCTTTGCTGTTAGAATATGTAATTTTATTTAGTTTACTTTTGCAAACAAATGCAGATACTAAGACTCTAGATTTAATTGAATTTGTACAACTATGACTTCTAATGAGCTAGAACTAGCAAGGAAGCAAGGAAGTGAAAGAAGAAAGAAGAAAGAAAGCTCTGAAGATGCATTGGGCCAACAATTTGGCCTAGAATTGATTAAGTTCTGGGACAGGTCTTAGGAGTTCCAGCCTTCCTCTGCTGATGGAGCCAGAACCTCATAGTTCACTCCCAATGAATTTTCTCTCTTTACTCTGGATGGAATTGGAAAAGTATCTACTGAATCCAAAAATACACTTCTAAAAGGAGAAATTCTGCTTAGCTTTGAACTATGATTTGAGGGTACAAGTCAAATGCACAATAGAGTGAGATTTTGTGTGTGTTTTGGTATGCTTGTGCTGAAAACATACCTTTCCATCATCCTTTAATCTATCTATTACTTACCCAGAGGACTTTCCTAGCCTTTTATGATGTCAAGTTTCAGTAAGGAATGACTTTTTATAACCCTATTATAAACCCATAAAAATGAAGTTTTACAATGGAAAAACTAACAGATGTTTATTTCTGTCTTTAAAAGAAGGAGTTTTGGACTGCAGAGTGAACATTGTTTTTATTTAAAAATAGTCAGTCTTCCCAGCTATTTGGCATTTTGTCCTGGAACTCTATATTCTGTTTCGTACAGTTTCTGCAGCTAGATCTATCATTCTCACAGTAATATTATTTGTCCAGGTACACTACAGTCTGCCTTTCCTTTATCAATAAATTCTTATTCTTAGCTCTTCAAAATATGTTCTACATTTAAACTTGTCATTAAAAGTTGGATTAGGAATGAAATTGGTTACAAAATGTAATAATGAAAAACATGTATTTCTCTTTGAGTTTTAATTACAAATGCAAGAATGAATGACTTAAAGCTTAAAAATTGATTTTTAAATGGGTTCTGAGAGGCAAAGAATTTTTAAACGGTATTAATTGATTTTTTATTTTGTGAGAAAAAAAGAAGTAAAAAACCAGGATAAACACATTGTTAAAAATAGGTCAGTGTTTTCAATGACAATTGCATAGAAGCATCTGTAGGAATACTAACCCCTCATTACATCACTGCATTAGTACCTATAGAAAAAAAGATTGGGAAATCATCTAATTATGGAATTTAGCAACATCATTAATATCTAGCAAATCTACATCATTATTAATTCTTAACTAAATCCTTAATTTGGTTAAATTTGCAGGACTTTTCAGGACGTATTTTCACCACAGTAAACAATGAGCTTGGGCTCTAAACAGTGATGAAGTAAACATACATAGCCCTATAAAGCTGGCACTTTGCCTGTTAAATCAAGTTCAAAACACATGCCTTGATTTCTGGCGATATAACGCTGAGATGTTAGGTAATAAAGGAGCACCTGTAAGACTTAAAAGACACACAAATACAACGGTGTAGCATATCTGGTGCATACAATACAAGGAAAATTGATTGTGTATTACAACACAAGCCCAGCATTACTCATCTGCAGATGTATTTTAAACAGTCATTTCCTATAATCTCTCTGTATTTCCTCCCTTGCTTTGTGGACTTTCCCTATAATGACTAGATTAAAAGGAATGTACTTTGTCAACAGCAAAGAAAATGGGCCTAATTCATTCTCTACAAATGCAAAAACTTCTTACAATTTTGAAAAATACTTTTTCTATAGGTTTTTTTTTAATACTTTCTTTTTTTTTGTAAAATGTCTCTATAACAGGAATCTGAAATTATTATGGTTGTTTAAAACAGATTGATTAGGTCTAATCACAACTGTGAAACTTCACACAGAAAACAATTATAGTTTTACTACGGTACAACCCTGATGTACAGTGTCTGATATGTCTATTCTGTTAAATTACTATTATTCATAAGGTTTCTCAAAATAGAATCTACTCAGTTTTGGTGATACTCTCTTGAAAATTTGAAAGGTGATTCGAAACATATTGTGTTGCAGGAAAGGTGGAGAATAAGGGATACTGCAAAACTACACAGAATTCTTAGTTTGATAAACACACATCTCTCTCTATTCAATTGTATTAAAAGAAAATGTTACATAAAGGAGTATACATATAATGAGGAAAACAAAACATTACAGAATAGATTACATGAGATAGAACCCAAACAAACTCTTTTGATAATCGCTATCATTGTCATCAGAACTTTCCAGAAAGCCATGAATATTTCAATCTTCAAAGTATGAAACAGAATTTTAAGTTCTGTCACTGCATTGGTGCATGTATTAATAATCTTTTATATATATGTATATATAAGATTATCTCATATATATATATATATATGTGTGTGTACATGTATAATTGATATACATTTCTATAGATCACTTAAAAGATCATAAAAATAGTATCATTAAAACAGAAATTTTTAAGAGCAGCCACACAATTTATTCAGTTTGGTTCTATCAAAGTAGTTGATGATCTGGGGCATCAAAGGATATTCTTTGATCAAAGGATAAAAGAATACAAATTCCTTATGATGACAAATGTCAAAGGAAACAAGGAATAACTTAGGAAATCACTGAAATCTTTCAGTTAGGACATTAAACATATTTAGGAGGAAGAGTTATGTCGTAAGATAGTGTCTTATAAGACAGTTAGTAAATTAAATTAGAATTAAACCAAATCAAATTGAGAAAATTCTATTTTATATCATAGGATGTTAGGATTATTTCTTCCTTCTCTTTCAGGCAATGTTATTTCCTTTTTAATGTACCCATGGATCTACTTATTTTATAAAAGTTTTAAGTGCCCCCACCTTCAGAAAAGTACTTCAGGTGAAATGCATACTGTAGAGACAGGCTCAGGCGCCCCTGTGAGAGCTTCTGTAGGTGTGCTTGGAACCAAAGAAGCACTCCAGGAACACCCAGTCCACACACTGATGTACATCTATAGGGACATAAAGGACTATAGGCACAGGCACAAACAAGGGTTTAACAAGATCATGAACAAAATTTTAAGGAGGAGGAAATGTTGCTTGACCACATTTTTTATCAGTTGTGACCCACACTAGGTGAATGATTCACTGATGAAGATTATTCCTTCAAATGGCTTATTAAAACCTAACAAAATTTATAGGGCATAAATTTAAAGGGCATAACACCAAAATTTTTTGGGGCTTTGGAAATAACCTGCATGGTGCTCTTTCCATCCTAAGGTTATCCTGAGGGCATTTTTAGATGCCAGTTTCTAGAAAGGAACACAAACAGCTGCATCCTAGGCTGTGTTAAAGAGGAAAGGAGTGCCAGCAGAACTTTAACAGATGAGATAATAGGGAGCATGGGCAATAAAACTAAGAAATACTGAAAATGGTCACTCCTATGTGGGCATGCACTACGATGTAGCTCAGTGAGAGGAGTAATGTTAGGAGTTGGAGACAAGACAATGTTGGGATAGATGCCATCCACGTTAAGAGAAAGAGCTCTGAAACATTAACATCCTGACTTTTTTTCTATACAATTATCAGTTGCAATTACACATCAAAAGAAACAAATCTACCCCCAGTTGTGATGGATGAACATCTGCACTTTCCAGACGTTCTTTTTCACAGGATTTCTTTGCAATAGCATAGAACAACCAATCAGTCATTTAATGACAGCATTATAACCCATTATGTTCAAGAGTCAATTACTCTAAGACCTTACAGTTTTATCACATACAATATGTCTAAATTGGATGCAATACTGTGGATCAATCAAATTCAAAATTTTACTTGAATCTGACTGTATAAGGCTACAAATGATTTATACTGGGGAGTGGGGACAAGGAAGAACAGTCAAAATTACCAAACACCAAATAGTTGATGAGCCCTTAAAGAATTAACTACTTCTTTCATTGATACATGGCCCGTACACAAACGAGATAATTGCAGTTTAAAGAAAGTGTCTGGCACTTCTTCCATTTGTAACAAAGCCCAGAAATCAACAAATACTGATTGGTTAATCGCAAACACAGAGCACAGAGCAGCATGTGGAACTAAGACCATATGTGAAAATGGGACTGTCACAGCAAGGACACTAAGGGTCACAGGACATACATCTGTAGGAAATCAGTCTTCATTAGTCTGGCTGCTCATGGAACTGTTTGTTAGTCATTTGTTCATGTATGGATGTGCAATCATTAATAAAATAGAACTGTAAGTTACTTTTCAGAAATGGAATACAATATATGCCTGGTCTGCCCAAGGGATGAAGAAATGCACATCAGATGTATTATTTACAAATGTTATATTTTGCAGCATCTTGACATTTGTAAAGGCTATAGCTGATATATGTTGGTGGAAAGTAAAAAAAAAATATTCCTGGGCTACTAGAAAAGAGTCTATGCTCCATCTGACAGTCAAAACAGTTACAAATTCATTACTGGAAAATAAGATCTTCACTTAAGAGAGCATTACTCCATCAAAATCAATAGTGTTGATTGACTGTAACAGGCAAAGTGTCAGAAACACATATCAAAACAACTTTACAATTTATTTTTACTTTTTCTTTAATACTAACATATATCAAATTAGTTTCACAAATAGTTCTATGTGTCTTTAATGGATAAACCTGGATTTCAGTCAAATTACATGTAAGGAGGCATTGCTTATATATATGTAAGGGTTCTGAGGATCTGATGATCCATGGACATTTTTTTTGAGTAATTTAATTGCACCATCATCTTTGACAGCAAAACATTCCATTTGGTGTCCCAGATGCTTACTTCAGTTCGTATCTTCACAGACAAGAAAAATACAGGGCAAAACTTCCCTTCTAGATTTTTACCTCTACTTGCTGTAATAGAAGATGCAACCAGACTATAATGTTTAATAGGTCATCATCTCCATCTTCCATCCGTTTGCTTAAATGCTACGTCATTCCATGGATTGGCAATTCTAAGTCAGGAGGGTTTGAGCTACTCCCTCAGGATATTCTTTCTGTCTATTTTATTAAAAATATGTTTTTGTTATTAGAGTAAAAAGAAATTGAGAGCTAATAGATTTGACTCTTCTATCCACAATAAACCTCTGGATGGATACTTAATGAGAATGTGTATACCTGGGATAATCAAACAAAGTAGATCCCTAACCAACATAGGTTAGTGACACAGGAAATCCTACATTTCTTACTCAGATACAATTTCCATAAAAACAGAAAGTTTTTTATACTATAATGTAGTCAACTCACACTGTCTGTCAAAGGTTACAAGATGCACATTCCTTCTGACTCTCTATGATCAACTCTGTCACTTTCAGTATCAGAGGTCACATTGCAGCTTCAGTGGTTTCATAAGGATTCCTACTCTATATTTACAAGGCATTAGCTTTCTGTAGTCAAATAAGTAATAAATTCTGTTAATAATGTTATTAGGAAAGATGGGCAACCCAGATGACAGATCTGTCTGACACAAAAACAGTGCATATTCTAAACTGTCATTCAAAGTAAATGGGATAAGATGCTCAATAAGAATATTTTAAAAAAACACACTCAAAACTCCAGTCACAAAGTAACATATTTTAAAAAAACAGAAAAATAAAAGAAGAAAAAAAATACCCCTCAAAGCAGGTCCTTCAACAGAATATTCACTGTATTTACATGGCTCTTCTGGTACAGCTTAAAATTTTTGTTGGGAAATTCATGACAAATTTAATTCATTATATTTTCATCATATTTTCAAATTCCTTTATGACTCTCTGTAGGCATTAAGGAACAGACTGACAACCATATATAAAGCAGAGTCATGGCATCACTACTGCACAGAGTGCAAATCTGAAGGGATGTTCTAGTCCCTGTGACTGCCTGGGAGCCACTAGGAAGAGTCTTTGCTTGCTTTAGCACCATTTGAAGATGAACTGCTGTGGGATTAATTGCAATAAATACGTACTTTCCCCCCCTCTAAGAAACATTTACTCTGCATTTCACACTGGGAATTGTGAAGGATGAAGTTGAGCCCCTGCATCTGCTGTTTGCTGAGTGCTCACTCAATTCCCCCCATCCTGCCATCCCACATAATTATTTTGTGGAGTGTGAGTAAGGAGAAAGACCTGGTATTATGCATTGTTTTTCTTCTCCAGACAGGTAGTTTACACCATTTCTGGAAATGTCTGTTTATCTCCTACTTTGCTGTGAAAACCAAAGAAACACTCACTTTTACAACGGCATAAAACTGAAACTATGTACAACTTGAATTAAAAATTGCACTAAGCAAAACTTGTCAAATTTCTTATTAGAAAATATTTTTTATTTACCAAATGTGATTGCACATGCAAGCATTATTTAACTAGTTTATTATTTTGATTGCATATCTCCAAAATATGTTTTCAACTAACGTAATTGTGTTAATTTGCATCTTGAAAGGGCACCTTTGCAAAACGGAGCATTTTATCAAGGTTATTCCTGCTGAATCAAATGAAATTCACACACAGAGTTGTAATAATTACATTCAATATTTAGCATTGACTAAGCAAAGAGAATAACCAAAATGTTCAAATCCTCTTACCATAATAGAATTTAAAAAAATGGATATAAAATGTATTTTCCTTGAAATAAATATAAAAATTAATTATTTCTGGTTCTCAGAGAATTCTTAAAAAACAAGATGTGAACAAACATGATGTGATAGAGACAGAACCCTTTCTCTTATTCTAGAGACAGCAACAGATGAAGTGTCCTAGTTAACAGCTAATCAAGCAGTGGGTGTTCAAAAGTTTAACAATGCATTGGCAGAGCCCTTGCCTTGATTTTACTCACAGGTGATTTTGTACACTTTTACTTAAACCAGCGGCCAAGCTTGTATTAGTTGCATTTTTTTCTAGGAGGGTTTTTTTTTGCAAGTGAGTACATAAAGGCCTCCTTTGTTTCAATGGAAATTAACTTAATGCAAATTAGGACATACTACATCAAGGCAAACTAATTTTTCATCAGCAAAATTCAAATTTTAGACCATATAGCTTTAAATTACTAGAAAATAGAATAAACAGTTAAATTCAAGTGGCTTTTGAACCTACGCAACTGTCCTAGGGTGACAGCAACTCTAAAAGACTTCTAATGACTGCAGCCACCTAACCCACTATCCATGATCTTGTTGCCCCTGAGCTTCATGCACTCACGAAAAGAGCAAACATCACATCGTGTGTATATCTTCTTATGTCTTGTTCATACACATGATTCTGTGTAAGAGAACCGCATCACTTACTCTCCTTTTTGGGTCTCTAAACTCTACAGGACTGAGGTTGGAGAAGAATGTGGTATAGGGGGTAATACTGGTATAGCACCTCATTTGTTGGCCTCCACAAAAGAGGGAGGAGGCATGCTTAAACTAGAAATAATATTGTAGGCACTCATCCAATAATATGCAGATTAAATAATCGGTTATACACAAAAATGGAATAAATACCCAGATTAACAGGATTGAAAGATCCCTTTGGATATATTCACCGGTGACTATTTTAGTTATGTGGAATCTCATAAATTAATTACATTAGTCCAAACCTGATGAGTTGTGTCAGAGTAAAGCTGATATAGGAAAGATTAAAAATATGGGGATGTAACAGCCTGCCTTGTTATCACTGTGCATGTTGTCACAGCTTCGCAGTGAACTGTGACTGAGATGTATTAGCAGGTCAAATGGGCAAAGCTTTTCAATTTTTAAAAATTCTAGAAAATGGATGACATTCAAAGAAAAGCTTACTCTTAGTGGGGAACCAAACAAAGTGGTATTTTTTTATATACATTTTTAAAGAGGGGTAAAAGGAAGCAAAAAAAAATTGCAGACACTGTTATTAAAAGGCTCTACTTCGTGCCAGGCTTCTTCTATATGTTTATTGTGTATCGTTTACTGCTTAAATCTCCTATAAAGCTCACACAATGACTTGGATAAAACCAGAAAGAAAACTGCTTTGTCTCTCTCTTTCTGGAGTAGCAGAGGTTGGGCGAGAGGTGAGATTTCAATGAATTACATTCAAAAGTGCCTATCAATTATTGATAACAGTATAGGTAGATGCATTATTTTATCTCAAATTAGAGTCTTGCAACTGGGTATTCACAGGAGCTCTCTCCAGCAGCTTTATGCAAGTGTTGGCAGCTGAATGAGGTTGGACCTGACTACACCTTCCTTAAAGAAACAGATAATTAAGAATCCCCCAATCATGTGTCCTCTCCTTTTTTCTTCCCCTCTCCTTTTCAAAAAGTTAACACTTGAAAGCTTTAAAAATCTGAATAATAAGAAAAAGAGTGTGATGACCTGCTAAACTTTCTAACCTTTATTACTCTCAAAGACATTTTTAACATTTAATATCCTACAACAATATTGCTAATGTCCAATATTTTTCCATTTAGGAAAGTCCAGTCTGCCTGCCCCCTGCAGCCATATGAAGACTTGGGTTGGTAATGTATTATTAATTATTGCAAAAAACACTGCAATAATTACTAAGATTAGTAAGTTTCTTGCAAAGTAGGAAAAGGATGAAGCTCACTACATATTTCTACTTCAAAAAATCTTTTCTCAAATTATATTGTATTTTTCACTATTGCATGTTTCTAGCATACATAAAAAGGATGACATATCCTTCGACAGTCAATGCCTTGGGCTGAATTCCAGGGGATATCAGTTTGGTCCTAGGCTCCCTGGAAAACCCTTATATATCTTTACATATCTGTTTCACTATCCTTGAAGGCTTCATCTGAACTCTTATATATTTATGGACTCTGAGAGAGCAATTATAAACACACATAGAGCTAATGATGTACATATAATTTAGATTTAAATTCTCTTCCTTAATTTTCCAATGATTTCTAGGGTGTTAAAGCACAAATTATTGTTTTAAAGACAAAGCCAGGCCTCTTAAGACAACATTAAAACTAGAGATCAGGCAGAACATCATGGATCTGTAAGCATTTCCTCTTTTAATTTGGAGTTGAAGCTGGATGTCTATAAACCATCTACTTTCAACATGGCAATATTTCCTATGTAAGGAAGGCAAGTACATACAGCTGTAACAGGATTTCTACACCTTCTTGTACCTACAGGTCCTTCTCTGAAACTGTGAAAAACTTGCCATATATAGAAAGGCTTTCAGCCCACAAACCGATCAGGGACCGTCATGCTTCTTCATCAACATTTCATTTATGGCATTTTACAGGTGGCCTTGTGTTAAGAACCCCTTGGAGAGGATTTGACATGATAATCCTGCCATCTTTAGGCTGTTTGTTTACCTCCAAAAGACAAAAGTCCTAAGAGAAAAGTTTGCCATTCACCTCACCAGGCTATCGATTCTGGAAACCAAGGATGAGAACATATCCTCAGAATACCCCACCTACATCACTTTGTCCCACAATGTAAAACAAAGAAATTACACCTTATAACTGCTACCTTGAAGACTTATGCAGTTCTGAGACATTTTTAAAAATTCAACTTTTTCCTGGATACCTTATGAGCATGTCTTGTTCAAACAAAAATATCTAGAGTTCTTACGTAAAATGCCATTCGAAGTAGCCATTTACCATGATGATTGTTGTGAATCACCTATTTAGAAAGGGAGAAGTAGAGTCAATTGTTTTTAAATTGTTGGCCTATAGGCTTATAGAGCTGTTGTTGATTAATTTCTGGGTAAAAGCAGTGGTTAATCTTTGTCATATGATTTATTTTGCACAGTAAGAAAATTTTGTTAACATCCAAGAATGATTAAAAAAAAGACGACAAAATTAAAAATATATTTTATAAATCTCTTCATGACTGCATCTATAATATTAATCTACTGCTGTTAAATCAGTCAGTATTGCATCCATTCTTGTAAATGACTGAGTATTTGCCCTTTTCTGTATGTATATTTAGCACACTACAAAAAAATATTCTTTCACTTCTTTCATAATGGTAATAAAAAAATCTGATTACTTTTTACTTGTTCATAAAACATGTCCCCACAACAACCTGAAATTGATTAGGCCAGTATATTGAATATACATATGGAACTGTGCAAACAAAGTAAGGCTTACTGGAATGTATGTACAAATTAGATGACTGTAACATTTAATAACTCAGAGAACCCTTGTTAATGTAACACTTTTTTCTGCATTCAGTTGTTTGAAATTCAAGTGATTTCTAGTCAGAACATGCTGGGTTTTCTAGTGTTTAAGTTAGCCCTCCTTTATCAACACAATGATCATAACTGCTGTAATGAAACATCTTGGACCTTGAAAGTTAGAACACACTGACAAAACACTGAGGAAACAGTTTTTATTCTTTAGTATAAGATTAATTTCAAGGTTGTTGCAAACAAAAACAAAACACCAAAAAATACACTTTCCCTTCCTCCCTAGAATAAGACTTCACTGAACGACAGGAAAAAAAAAATCTTAATCTTATTGAAAGTGAAGGAATTGGAACACTTAAAGACACTAAATGATCTTAGGCTGTACACTTCCCACCTTGGGCTTAGGCCAGGAAGTTAGTTTTAAGAAGTACTGAATGCTACACGAATCCTAAGCAAAGGAAATAGGCTTCAATATTTTAAAACATAAGGTCAGTGCATGTTACACTGATTCAATGTGATAGACACAAAACCTGATTGTTTAGATGTGAACCACTCATTTCACATTCATTGCTATTTCTCCACTGCTTTTATTGGAGTCTAGAATCACCAAAAAAAAAAAAAAAAAAAAAAAAAAAAAAAAAAAAAAAAATCACTGTGTGCACTCTACCTCAATAGCAACTGCATTTAGTTTTGCTTAAAATAGAGAATTAATCACTGCCAGTATATTTTTTTTTCTCTGACAGTGCTTAAAGTTTGCAGTGAAATTAGAAAATGATTGTTAATTTACACATACAAGATAATTTTATGTGACTTAAGAAAGATTAAATGGAACAATCAGGAGTGACAGTGAAAGAAATTAAATCAGGATATGAATGAGCGCTGTTTTATACTGTAGGTGTTCCTGCAAAACCTAATGCTAATACTTAAACTCACCAGTTAATCACTTCCCATACTCTTTTTCAAATATTAACCTTTTAAAAAGTTGAATTATCTTAAGAATAACTTGATATATTATTAGGACTCATTTAAAAAGTCCATACTGAAAAAGAATGGTTCTCTTTTTAAACAGTTTTTAATTATTATGAGGCTTATATGAAGAGGAAAATATATTTTAACAACCATCCACACAAGTGGTCTGATTATGTTATTCTAATCTGCAAACCTAATTATCACCTTCTTATGGAGTACAAGGAACAGCTTTAGAAGAAAATTAATGTATCCTATCAGTGGGACAGTTTGTCACTTTATTAAATAATCATCTTCTTCGCAAATAAAATTGTTAGAAGCCTCATTGTATTAAGGAAAAAATAAACCCCTCACACCATTACATATTAAAATTAACTTCCCACCGTTTCTTTAATGGTCTATTAAGCCTTCACTGTGGTGGATTATGAAGCACAAATGAGGGTATCAACTGTTTCTAAAATGGTAAGAAACAAATATATTCTATATGCATTTTTTATTAAGGTGAGCTATATGTTAAAAAACATTTAAACTATTTTCACTAGTTTCCAACACAGAAAGTGCACATTAAACCCGAAGTAGATAATACAATTTATTTTTCCATTTTTTGATCTTCATCATAAGCTGTGGGACAAAACTAACATCTCTCTATATCTAGCTCTTTTTCTGTAAAACTGAAAATTATTATTCTATACTGAAACCTAAAACACAAAACCAAGCCAAACATAATCTGAAGTGGTACCAAAGATGTCCCTGGAATAAATCTTTAGACTGACCTATGCAAAAAAAATGTAGAAATCTTGACAGATATACTTAATACATCATTATTTAAAACATCATTCTAAGACTGAAATTTGATCTCCATATCTTCGAAGAATTTCTGTAAAGTAGTTGCAGAATATCACAATTTGTAAATACATACAGGAATCCATCTTGTAAAGCAATACAGGGTCATACTGTCTGCCCTGTATGAAGAAATCCTATTGGGCTCAGCAGTAACTAAAGACTTTCTTTCCCTGGTCATTACAGTAAAAAAACATAGTGCTCTAGTGCAAATTGTTACCTTTGGGTTTTTCCCATCTCAGGATACGTATTATGACTTCCATGTGGAGCTAACCTGGATTATTTTTAGCTATCTTTGATTAGGCTGTATTATGCAGTGAAACCAAAAACAAACAAAAAAACACCACCCTACACATAATGAAGCCAATTTCAATGGAATTTTCATCTAGAAAGAGTTGTTAGCTAACAGATGGAGTATCAGTTTAAAGCTACATATAAAAGTATACTTAGCTACCTTTATTAACTGTCTGTTGTGAGTCAATGTAGATCACCTGGGACTTAGGAGACAGTTTGTGTATACTGTATTTGCGTTAAAGGCATAAATTAATAACCAACATCTCAGGCAACTGCTCTTACCTTTGCAATTCTAGCCAGAGTTTTCATTGTTACCTGCTGGAGTTGTCACCCTGGTAGCAGGACAGCATAATCATCCTCCAAGTCCCTCGGATGAGCCTATACTGTTCGGGTGCTCTGCTTCCTTTAAATAAACATTCCCCATTTAACAAACAGAGAAACAAAACCCCAAGCTGCCTGGCACAGGGCAACTTGTACTTTAGTTAAGCAGCACAGAGGGAGAAGGTGAGTCCTAATCAGGGGGTTACAGCTGGGACTGTCTTATTTCAAGCAAGCACGGCAGCTCAGTGTAGCAGCAATTTCAAGAGAGGCAAAGTTCCCTTTCTGTCATGAAGAAAGGTTCTGATTTTTTTCACACCAGGGAAACTACTTCCTGCTCAGCACCATCTCAGAGGAAGATTTATTAGTTACATACTTTTTTCTCCTTCCAGAAAGCAGGATACTTTGCTCTCATGGGCAATCTAGAATTTCATAAGGTTAAGAACTATAAAGATACTGATTTTCCTTAAGTATTATCTGATATAGTTAAAAGTTCACCTCCTGCAGCTTGTGGGTAAGACATATCCAGCCATAAAAACTGTTCAATGTTCTGTAATATTATACATGAGACATTACCAAGTAGTCTGGTAAAATAAGACAATCAGTCTGAAATATTGGAGGTTGCTTAATTTAATGTACAAGACAGTACCTCAGTTAATGAAACAAGCTCTGAAGTCATTGTTTTTACAGTAAACTATATCTCTCTGCATTTTTTAGCTTACAACTGTGAATATCAAAAGCGTGTCTTGTGACATAAGGTGAAAAACATAAAAGCTCAGATAGATCAGGATTTCAGTGATACAGTCTGACACTTCCAAGCAACAGATCTGTGCTCATTTCCAAATCTAAATTCTTGGACAACAGAAAAAGACAATATTCAGAGCTAAGTATGTCAGAATGCTTTCAAAAAAACCCCATAAAAGTAATTAATTCTAGAAAAACTGGATATCAGTTAGTCTGCAGGGGCATTGATACTTCGCTTCATGCTTCTGAACAGCCTTCCATGATGAAAATCACTTCTCTGTGTGCTTTCAAAAGGGATTGCACCTCCAGAAGCTCTCACACACTTCTCACTGTGCATCAAAACTTTGGCACAGAAACTGAATATATCCTTTTCCAAGCTACAGGTTCTAGCATGCTACTAGTTCAGAGCATTAAATGGCCATACTTATGGTTTTATTACTTAAATTTACATTATCAAAGAGTTTTCTGGTAGAAGTGTACACCACAAGCAGCTTTACACCTTATTTCACAGAGAATGAAAATGTTAACAAGAAGATAGACAATATACTCTACAGGTCTCGGAAAAAACCCTAATAAATACACAAAACAAAGCAACATTTAAGACCTCAAGAGACATGGCTGAAAAGCACTTTCCTCTTGCTCTATCAGCCTCTCCCTTTCCCTTTTTATTAAAATACTAAACCATGAGCATTAAGCAGCTCTTAATTTAGCTTTATAATAAAAATTGAAATCCTTCTTAACCAAGAGTATAGTTTTGTTGAAATCTGTACCCTTGATTATTTTATAAGGTGAAGGAACAAAATTAAGTCAAGAAAGGCAAGGGAAAAAGGAGTCAAATCAGAAAGAGAAACAAGAGAAGTCCTAAGATGCCGCAGGAAGGAAAAGATGAGTGTGCCTTACAGCAAGAGCAAATTTCTAAGTTAAAACTTAATCTCAAAGACTTCCTTCACTTGAGACAGCTAAAATACATTTTGTAAGGACTAAGAAGCTGGTATAATATAGGAGACTAGGGAACTCTAGCCTGTGATCCAGTGTACTCAATCAGTGCATACATTTTATCCAATACTTCTGCCATATCTCCATTTCGTAATGGAGCACACTTCCAGAACAGCAGAGCTAGTGCCAACTCTGATGGGTCTGGAAGTACAAGCAAAACACCCATAGTGGTATTGCCTTGTCTTTTAGTAGTTTAAATCTACCCTAAACATCAGAAGAACATGTGGTCTTGTGCTTCACGCAGACCTTGCAGTGCCATCCAGCTCAGAAGCAGTTCGTTACACAGGTCATCTGTGACTGTCCATTAATCATTTTGAGAAACTGTCAGAATTAGTGAAGGTTCAGAATAGCCCTGACAGGCATCTTCTTTCTGTAGCTCTAAGTAGTTCTGTCTTTGGCAGTGTTTGCTGTGTCTCATATGTCCCTTTGATAGGGACTGTTGTGCACCATGCCTATATTCCCTCATCCTACTATATTAGTGCCATTGGGAATTGTAGGTTGTTAAGCAAACTGCCCAGTCTGACCATTCACGAGACTCTCTGGCAGTCATGTTCCCAATACCAGATACTGTCACTGCTGGGACCAAAGCCCCTTCAGATCGGGCAGATCTAGACAGCTGACAGGTGCCTACTTCTCTGTGCACCCCACACACACATGTGGTCAGACCAGGTTTCCTCAGCAGTTCAGCTCTAGGTTTCCCACAGCAGAGACTCCAATGTCTCGTTCTATAATGCAATTTATTCATAGTGCAGTAACAGAGAGACAACTCCAGTTGGTTCCTCTGAGGAGGGACCCCCAACAAAGGACCCCTGGGCTTTTATACCCTCACAGTCCAAGCTCATGCAAATCTCTTCCTTCTGAATCTTTGTCTACTGCTGTGGCTCCCAGTGTCCACTCACCTAGCCAGCACCACAGGTCTTCACGCCCTTTGATATACAAAGGGTTGGCAGTTCAGGGCTTATTGTCTCCTACTGCTGCTCTCCTATTCCAGATTTAACAAAAGCAGTTAGGAATCTTTCATTCTGGCATGCAGATACTAGTACACAACACATAAACCATCATCTTTACAGCAGAGGTGCCCAGGTTCCATGATACTTATTTTGCTTGTGTAACTAAAGTAGGGGATAAATATTTTTAGTAATTTAAGCAATATAATAAAAACTCAGAATTTCATCAGACTTGAAATAACACAAAACTGTCTCTTCATCTGGCAACCTCACAACAGAGTCAAATTCCCACCTGTTTACTTGTTTCTACGCTTCTGCTGTAGCTGTGAACTATGGCATTTGATTTGCCTTGTATCCCTGCTCCTATTTTGTTGTTTAGTCACTAAAACACTTTCTGAGTAAGAGAGTGTATCTGATTACTCCTTGTCAGAGGGGGGACTTGAACCCCAACTCCCTCTGCCTGGCTGACTGCCCTCACTATGATGCCAGTGTAGAAACAACCCCATGGCTGCAGTGTCCTTGCTGCTGTGCAGCTCTCCTGCTGCAAGGTTTTTTAGATAAGCCATGCTTAGCTAGGTCAATCCACTCAGGTTTCATTTGAAAAGCCCAGAACAACTTATCAATTAAATTTATGTTCCCCTATCACTTTCAGTGAAGATTTACACTACAGTTCTCTAAGAAATCAAAGTAGCTAAACATATTGAAGATTTCATTCAGTGTGAATAGTCAGCTGCCTCATATCAGCAAGAAGAACATATTTCTTTGATTAACACTTTTTTCTTTCTTTGAACATCAACAAAATCTTGATAAAAACCCTAGATTGACAACTTAACACAGCCTTCAAGGCTCTACTATCAAAATCCAAAACACTTAGGAAGCTTCTGCTACTTCTGCTGTTACTACAGTTATTAATATATCACCATAACTAAAAGAAAAAAAATCCAAGAAGAATTTTAGCTCATAAAAAAAAAATCAATTCTGCCCTTGTTTTTTATATATTGTGTGCACAGATATGCTAACCACAGAGAAAGTTCTTCAGTTGGTCATTATACTCCCAAATCACAAGTTACTGTTCCAAAGAGCATTCGATGCCTTTAGACATCTTCATAATTGGCTCAGAAATAGCATGCTGCAAGAAAGGTTAACAGACCTTGCTGTCCCTCATATGGACAAATCTTTATAAAAAACAGTGTAACTGAAAGGCTCTCAAGAATCAGGAAACCATATTACTTGCAGCTGTTCCCTAAGTCTAATTTGAACAAAAGAAAAAAGAAAAATGGCAAAACTAACAACTTCTTCCTCTTACTATTAAATTAAAATCCTAGGTAGCTTTTACCACATCTACCTATGCCATGGGGATTCAAATGATATTCTGGTCCTGAATTTAGCTCATCAGGAAAAAAAATAGTCTAAGTTCAATATTATTTTCAATTAATATCAATTAATATTAACCTAAAGAACAGTATTAATTTTTGCCATAACTAAGTTGACTTACAGGGATTGAAATCGGATTTAACTGAAAACTTTCCAATCTTAATGAATTCCAAGTAACTACTAGATAACAGTTTTTATGTCCAATGATTTTCTCCTTTTCCTATTGTGGTCCATTTTATGCCATGGCGTGTGAACACAGTAGAACATCAAGCTCATTCTCACAATCCCTGATCAGTAATGAATTCAGAATTCTGTAACTCCTGATCTTCAGAACTTTGATAAACAATACCAAAATGACACTGTTCCCCACATGTTTCTTTGCCCATCTTGTACCCTGTCTTGGCAGTTTCCCTATAAAGTACTCCTGGATATTTTGAGCTGGAAGGAGGCACAGGGGTACAGTGATCCCTTAGCCAACAATCTCCCACATGCTTTGTTGATCTGAACCCTTTTACCCAAACCAGAGCTGAACATTAGAGAGCACTCAAGACAGACAATACATATACAATGTATATTTCCTAAAAGGCAAATAGAGGGCTAATTGAACAAAAAACTATTTTTGTTTTAGCAATCTGGCAATTTTTTTTAAATTCCCACAATTTCTCTGTGTGACAGAAGGAAAAGTTGAGAGCAGGATCCTAGTGTCAATGGTGAGAGAGAAAATGTCCATCCATTAATCTTCTGCTTCAGAAGCATATGTAGATCAGTAGTTGCCAATTGTTCAACAATAG
Source organism: Trochalopteron elliotii (assembly GCA_024734555.1). Classification (NCBI taxonomy): domain Eukaryota; kingdom Metazoa; phylum Chordata; class Aves; order Passeriformes; family Leiothrichidae; genus Trochalopteron; species Trochalopteron elliotii. The sequence continues at coordinate 3,176,967 of JANPWX010000215.1, forward strand.
AATTTGTCCTGGGTTGTGGTGTAGAACGTGCACGGAGTATTCTACCACCATCTTCATGAACTGTGGAAACCTATTGCTGAAGCAGCATTCTTCCAGACTCTCCCCTCCCTCTTTCTGTTAGGGTGTCTTTTGTTAAGGTGTCCTCTGCTAATGGGTCTTTTGATAACATGTTTTCTGTTAATGGCCTGCTGATGACTTACAGATAACTCCCACCAGGAGTTATCTCCCGTTAATGGGCCATCAAGGACCCCCCTGTATGACTCATTATTCCATTGTGAGATGCTCCACCCAGGGGGAGGAGCCAAGCATTCTCACCTGCATATAATCTGGGATCTGGGACAATACGAGGTACCTTACCCACTGGATCTACAGAGGATCAGAGCTACCAGACCTTTCTACGAGATTGCTGCTTCCATCATCTTGCTCAGGTTGTATTCTGACTCTGTCAGGGGTCTTTTGTATTATTGCATTTATTTTATTTCTTTTTTTTTTCTTTTTCTATTAAATTGTATTTCTGACTTGGAGCCTCTCACTAGTTTTGCTTTCAAACCATCACATATTTGGTGCCCAACGTGGGGCAAGAGGCACTAAGGAAAGTCAGAATTACAATTTCATATTGAGGTAGGCACCTGTTTGCCATAATGCTCAGCATGCTCACATGTGTCTTGTACCTATCTCTCTATATTTTTCCGCACCTGGGGTACTATCTGCCGGTCTTAATGCTCCTGCGTAGACCAGGGTATGGTACTAAAATTGCTTTATTGCTCTATTATGTCCATGGCTTGATAAACTCCAAGGCAATGAACATCATTCAGAACATATACCCAGCTTTGTACTCCTGTTCTGGTCCAGGATGCTACATCCAGGGCCTCAATAATCTCACCCAGCCCCTGTGGGGAGGGGTAAAGAATGATTTTTTCAAGCTTTTCAGGCATGACACAGCAGTTTTTGTAAATATTGAGTACCCTCTGGATGCCAAGGACAGCATGGGGTTATTGTTAGTCCTGCTCGGTCTCCTCTGCACAGCCCACACAATGCTCAGAATCAAAACACTACATGGTGTGATACAGCATCTTAAGGAAGAGGTAGAGGGAATGAAAAGCAAAGCAACAGCAGTAACATCTACACGAACTGCCACAAAGAAGAAGAGAGCCAAAGGCAAGGCAACAGTGTCCACATCTACACAGACCATCACAGAAGGACAAGAAGCCAAAAGTGAGGCAACAGTGTCCACATCTACACAGACCATCACAGAAGGAAAAGAAGCCAAAAGTGAAGCAGCAGTGTCCACATCTATGCAGTCTGTCACAGAGGAGAAAAGAACCAAAGGTGCTGTCACCATCTCCACACAAACCGTCACTGAACTGGAACAGCCTAAACCAGTAGCAGTTGCCACCACTCAGAAGAAGAAAATAAAGAGCAAATCAGTCCGCACAGTGACTGACGAGGATGCAGCAGGACCTTCGCATCCAGTAGAAGAGACAGAGACAGAGATCATCACCCGCTCTCTATCTCTGGGTGAGCTGCGTGACCTGCGAAGGGAATTCACCCGCCAGACCAACGAGTCCATCCTGACCTGGCTGCTCCGCATCTGGGACGCTGCAGCCAATGACACCATTCTGGATGGAATTGAGGCCAGACAACTGGGATCGCTGTCCCGGGATGTGGTCATTGACCAGGGAATTGGAAAAACCCAAGAACCTCTCAGTCTCTGGCAGCGACTGCTAACAAGTGTGAAAAACAAATACCTTTGTAAAGAAGACCTCCAAGTACACCAAAGAAAATGGAGCACAATAGAACAAGGTATCCGATGCCTGAGGGAATTGGCCGTGCTAGAGATCATTTTTTCAGAAGATGAGAGATTTCCTAAAAGCCCAGATAACGTCCATTGCACATCACGGATGTGGTTGAGATTTGCACGGCTTGGACCAGAGATGTACTCATGGTACCTGGCAACACTGCAATGGAGGGAAGGTGAGGACAGGGTGGGTGTCCTGACCAATAAACTAAGAATTTACGAAGACACTGTCACTGCACCAATTCGTACCCATGTCTCGTCTGTGGAAACAGGACTGGCTGAGCAAGTCCGGAAGTTGATTGCAAAAGGCCATCAGAAACTGAAAGAAGAACTTAAGGAAGAAATTTACCACGTCTCACCAGAGCCAACAAAAGTCTCTGCCATTAGGAGCAGGTGCTCCCCAGCCAGGGAGAGAAGATACACACCACGAGGTAACCTCTGGTCTTTCCTTCGAGAGCATAGAGAAGACATGAAGAAGTGGGATGGAAAACCCACCTCCTCCTTAGCAGCCCGGGTACGTGAGCTGAAACGAGAAACACCTACCACAAGAAGCCCATCTAGAATCAATGTCGCTCCGGTTTCTCGTGCACAGAACCCCACACGGTACAGGAATGATGATATGACTGATCCTCTTGAAGAGACCTCAGAAACATATTTACAGGGAGAGAACAATGTATGCCATGATCAGGAATAGGGGGGCCCTGCCTCTGGCCAAGTAGAGGAAAGAGACAACCGGATCTACTGGACTGTGTGGATCCGATGGCCTGGCACATCTGACCCACAAAAATATACGGCGTTGGTTGACACTGGGGCCCAATGTACCATGATGCCATCAAGTTATGTAAGAAGAGAAGCCATTTCTATCTCTGGGGTGACAGGAGGGTCCCAGATACTGACTGTATTAAAGGCTGAAGTAAGTTTAACAGGAAATGGGTGGCAAAAACACCCCATCGCAACTGGCCCAGAGGCCCCATGTATCCTCGGCATAGACTATCTCAGGAATAGATATTTCAAAGACCCAAAAGAATATCGTTGGGCTTTTGGGATAGCTGCAGTGGAGAAAGAAAACATCAGACAGTTGAATACTTTGCCTGGTCTCTCAGATGACCCCTCTGCTGTAGGACTGCTGAGAGTCGAAGAACAACAGGTACCAATTGCCACAGCAACAGTACACCGTCGGCAATACCGCACTGACAGAAACTCTGTGATTCCCATACATGAGATGATCCATAAACTAGAGAGCCAAGGGGTGGTCACTAAAGCTCATTCACCTTTCAACAGCCCTATATGGCCTGTGCGTAAGTCCAGTGGAGAATAGAGACTGACAGTAGATTACCGTGGTCTGAATGAAGTCACGCCACCACTGAGCGCTGCCGTGCCGGACATGTTAGAGCTTCAGTACGAGCTGAAGTCCAAGGCAGCAAAGTGGTATGCAACCATTGATATTGCCAATGCCTTCTTCTCCATTCCTCTGGCAGCAGAGTGCAGACCCCAGTTTGCTTTCACCTGGAGGGGCGTACAGTACACCTGGAACCGATTGCCCCAGGGGTGGAAACACAGCCCCACCATCTGCCATGGACTGATCCAGGCTGCACTAGAGAAGGGTGAGGCTCCGGAACATCTGCAGTACATCGATGATATCATCGTATGGGGGAACACCCCAAGAGAAGTCTTCGAGAAAAGAGAAAAGATTATCCAGATTCTGCTGAAAGCTGGCTTTGCCATTAAACAAAGTAAGGTTAAGGGACCGGCTCAAGAAATCCAGTTCCTGGGAGTGAAGTGGCAAGATGGACGTTGCCAAATTCCCACAGAGATCATCAACAAAATCACTGCCATGTCTCCACCTACTAACAAAAAGGAAACGCAAGCTTTCCTAAGTGCCATAGGCTTTTAAAGAATGCACATCCCTGAGTATAGCCAGATCGTGAGCCCTCTCTACCTAGTTACCCGCAAGAAGAATGATTTCCACTGAGGCCCTGAACAGCAACAAGCCTTTGTTCAGATCAAGCATGAGATTGCTCATGCAGTAGCCCTTGGCCCAGTCAGGACGGGACCAGACGTGAGAAATGTGCTCTACTCTGCAGCCGAGAGCCATAGACTGTCCTGGAGCCTCTGGCAGAAGGCGCCTGGGGAGACTCGAGGCCGACCATTGGGATTCTGGAGCCGAAGTTACAGAAGCTCCGAAGCCAACTACACTCCCACAGAGAAGGAGATCTTGGCCGCCTACAAAAGAGTTCAAGCAGCCTCAGAAGTGATTGGCACTGAAACACAACTGCTTTTGGCACCTCAACTACCAGTGCTGGGGTGGATGTTCAAGGGAAAGGTTCCCTCCACACATCACGCCACTGACACCACATGGAGCAAATAGATTGCCCTCATCACACAGCGCGCCCGTATTGGAAACCCAAATCGCCCTGGGATTCTGGAAGTTATAACAAACTGGCCGGAAGGTGAGACTTTTGGATTGTCGTCTGAAGAAGAAGAAAAGCAAGTAACACGTGCCGAGGAAGCCCCACCATATAATAAGTTACCAGAGGCTGAAAGACGACATGCTCTCTTCACTGATGGCTCTTGCCGAATTGTAGGCACTAACCGGAAATAGAAAGCTGCAGTATAGAGCCCCACACGACGAGTTGCACAGGCTACCGAGAGACAAGGTAGATCGAGTCAGCTTGCAAAGCTTAAAGCTGTCCAGCTGGCTTTGGATATTGCTGAACGAGAGAAGTGGCCGAGGCTCTATCTCTACACTGACTCATGAATAGTAGCTAATGCTCTGTGGGAATGGCTGACTCGCTGGAAAAAAACCAACTGGCAACGCAAAAGAAAACCCATCTGGGCCGCTGACATTTGGCAAGACATCGCCGCCCGAGTAAAAAAACTGACCGTAAAAGTTCGACATGTAGATGCACACGTACCCAAAAGCCGGGCTAATGAAGAGCATCGCAACAATAAGCAGGTGGACAAAGCTGCCAAAATGAAAATATCACAGGTAGATCTAAACTGGCAGCACAAGGGAGAATTGTTTCTAGCTCGTTGGGCCCATGATGCCTCTGGTCATCAGGGAAGAGATGCAACATACCGATGGGCCCGTGACCGAAGAGTGGACCTTACTATGAACAGCATCTCACAGGTCATCCACAACTGTGAGACCTGCGCTGCAATCAAACAAGCCAAGCGAGTGAAACCTCTGTGGTATGGTAGACAATGGCTGAAGTACAGGTATGGGGAAGCCTGGCAAATTGACTACATCACCCTTCCCCAAACCCGCCAAAGAAAGCGCTACGTGCTGACCATGGTGGAAGCCACCACTGGATGGCTGAAAACGTACCCTGTGCCCCATGCCACTGCCCGGAACACCATTTTGAGCCTTGAAAAACAAGTCCTGTGGAGACACGGCACCCCTGAGAGAATTGAGTCAGACAATAGGACCCATTTCAAAAACAGCCTTATAAACACCTGAGCTAGAGAGCATGGCATTGAATAGATATATCACATTCCTTATCACGCACCAGCTGCCGAGAAAGTTGAACGCTACAATGGACTACTAAAGACTACCCTGAAAGCACTTGGCGAAGGAACCTTCAAGAACTGAGAAATGAACTTAGCCAAAGCCACCTGGATGGTCAACACCCGAGGGTCTATCAATCGAGCTGGTCCTGCCCAGTCTGAACCCTTACACACGGTAGATAGAGACAAAGTCCCTGTAGTACACATGAAAAGCATTTTAGGCAAGACCGTTTGGATTAATCCCACTTCAGACAAAGGCAGACCCACCCGTGAGATTGTCTTTGCTCAAGGACCTAGATACACTTAGTGAGTAATGCAGAAAGATGGAGAAACCCGTTGTGTGCCACAGAGAGACGTAATTTTAAGTGAGAACAGTGTGTGAGGTTTCATTCTCTATGTATATATGTATATCTCTGTAAGAATGTATTTATTTGGGTATGATGTAGATGGTGATAGAATAAGGGGTGGATTATGTCCTGGGTTGTGGTGTAGAACGTGCACGGAGTATTCTACCACCATCTTCATGAACTGTGGAAACCTATTGCTGAAGCAGCATTCTTCCAGACTCTCCCCTCCCTCTTTCTGTTAGGGTGTCTTTTGTTAAGGTGTCCTCTGCTAATGGGTCTTTTGATAACATGTTTTCTGTTAATGGCCTGCTGATGACTTACAGATAACTCCCACCAGGAGTTATCTCCCGTTAATGGGCCATCAAGGACCCCCCTGTATGACTCATTATTCCATTGTGAGATGCTCCACCCAGGGGGAGGAGCCAAGCATTCTCACCTGCATATAATCTGGGATCTGAGACAATACGAAGTACCTTACCCACTAGATCTACAGAGGATCAGAGCTACCAGACCTTTCTACGAGATTGCTGCTTCCATCATCTTGCTCAGGTTGTATTCTGACTCTGTCAGGGGTCTTTTGTATTATTGCATTTATTTTATTTCTTTTTTTTTTCTTTTTCTATTAAATTGTATTTCTGACTTGAAGCCTCTCACTAGTTTTACTTTCAAACCATCACAGAATTGTAAAGAGAAGCCAGAGAGGAATTCCTTCAGTGCCATGACAGCACACAGAAATATCCTAAAATGAGTAAGCCTGTCTTAGGAATGGCAGGAACAGAAGAAATTATATGATTTAGGCATATAATTTCAAAGGCATAAATGGCCAAAATAGTATTCCCAAAACACATCAGAACTTCTGTTAGGCAGACTATGAAGTATCATGAGGGAAAGACAGACAACAGAACTTAAAACTATTTTTTATCTCTTAGATATACTTGGCTTCAGTAGCAGTAGTGTCAAAAATCAGAAAAAGCAACAGCCATTCCCTTTAAATCACCAAGTCAGCCAATACATTTCTATGGTGACGTTTTCTGTTTTGTGGTTTTTTCTAAAAATATATTTAAAAATTTGTGTTACAAACAAAAAATTTGTTTTACAAAAAAAATATTTTGGCTATCATTACATAACACAAAATAAAAAATACACAAAAAGAAAACACAAATATGAAAAAATAGAAAAAAGAATTTTGGTTATATAAATGCTAAAGATATCTTCAATTCTAAGACAAATACCTCTCAATTTTGATTATATACTTGTGTCATTATCAGGTGAAATAAAAAGTAGTAGTAGTCAGTATTATTTTACAAGTAAAACCAAACTCCAAAATGATTCTGAAGGCAATTCTAACTGCATTGTTAGTAACAATTCAATTCTAACAAAGGCACGATTGTAAAGCAGCATCTATCATTCAATTTTCATAGAAATGCATTACATTAATTACTCTATGATACTTAAAACAAATATTTTCCAAATATTTTCTTTGGAAAAATATATCCCGTGTTAATGAAACGAAGATATAAATTGGGAGATAGTAAGAACTTTAACTGAGAGAGATCTGCTTGACCTTATTTTCCAAGATACAGAAATTACACTTTACTTCATACTATAAATTTGGAAATACCTCTAGCTTTGCACGTTTCTTAAAAAGGGCTATGCAACTTTCTGCAATAAAAATAAGGCATGTGGAACCAGATCAGAAAACAGTCAGATTACTGAAATGAAAATACATAGACATGAGCCAGGCAAACTACATTCAAATGGGATAAAGAGGCAAATAGAAAATGTTATCTAAAATGATGGAGATGTTGACACAGGTTCTTTATTTGAGACATTACAGACTTAAAATCACTTCAGTTATACAATTAACAAAGATAAGAACTTTGGTTACTTAATCAGGAACTGACATAGCAGTTGAAAGCATTACTTTTCAGGTAATTTATTAAAAAATGAATTTTGAACAGTAGAACTAAGGGTCAGGAGGACCGGCTAAATTCTTCAAAATTTTCTTTCCAATTACCTTAGTTTGTCTAATATTATATAAACCAATTCCCAATTGCAGAGTGCAGAGTTAAAACCTGGAGTATATTAGTCACAAGATTCAGGATCTGAAGCAAATCTAGCACCCAATCTCTTGTGATTTAAAGAACAACAGAAGTAAAAGCACATTGTGTCAGTCTGTACTGTACTAAAGGAGTATTTGGGTTCTTCCCATTATCTGTGGGACCTGTAGTAGGGGCTTAATTACCGGAATTAAAGGATTAAAAAAAAGCACCATAAAGCACCCACAGTTCAGAGTAATGGTTTGCATTGTTCTGATTAAATTTTAATTTCTTTGTATTACAGAGCAATGTGTTTATGTTTAATAAATAGGAAGTGTAAAAATTATCCCTAAACAATTCATTTAATTGCTTTTAATGGATTGGATATTGTCAATCATATTACATGTAAGTACGTTGTGGCCACTTAGCAATCTTGACTGGATTTTGAAAGAAGGTTTTGTTGGGTTTGCGACATATATTAGAAAGGGCTGCTGCTTAATTGTTTATAAAACCCAGCATCTGTTGTAAACATGAATTATAGCCACATCAAACTTATGTAAAGATTTGCCATTTACTTCTGAGATTTGAAAATTAATTCATTCAAAATGACATTTGAAGCTGCAAATTCATGTTAGTGTTCATTAGTTCTGATTATAAGCACTCTCAAAAAAAAGAGCAGTATTTGTTAAAACCCAATTTTGTTTCAAAGTGCTTTACTTTGCGTGTTCATGAAAAAACAAGGAAAATAATCTTATTGATTGGCATAGAAATACTTGACCATACTTTATCACCAAGGAACAAATAGTAAGAAATAGTTTAGCAGGGTTTTTTTACAGTTTTTTCATATTTACTATAGACTCACATCTGAATTTACAACAATTTAAAGAAGTTAGAAATCTTTTTCTACCATTGTGTTATTCACTGTTGTTTCAAATGGTGTGACTATACTGTGGAAGAGACCAAGCATTAATTCCTATAGAGTTACATTTGCCTTTAACACATTGCAATAAAAGGCAGTAGTTTTTATTAATTAAGGAATGTGTAAAACATCCACTAGGCACTTCAATACATAGAAAAGGTTCAGTGACCCACTCTGAGTACGGAAACATCATCTGCAATAAATTTCTTAACCAGCCTGATGCAAGTTGAAGAAAATTTGATTTTATTGACCTTGGGCTGTACCATATGGATAGACCTTTCGTGAATCAACAGTTTGTTACTTTCATAATGTATGCTGGGCCAATCCCTCTGTATGATTCTGCACCATAAACAGTCCTGTTTCCTAGAAATGCAATGATTTTAACCCTTTAACATTAACCCCAATACATTACACCTAACGATTTCTAAAGAAACTATTTTTTTAAAAGCTGGGTATCACTACATATCTTACAAACATATAACTTTCTTTAAAGAAAAAAAAAACAAGATTCCCATTTCTTGTCAATAGTAAGACTATAAATGTTAGACATTTGTTTTTAAAGGTGCAGAATGGCAATCCCTTCAAATGGAAGTGCCCGACAAAGCCTGAACTCAGTTTAGTCCTGCAGTACTGAATTTGACAGCTGCAGACCCTGAGAACACAAATATAAATTCACTGCTCTGCTTATGGTCTGATACAGCACATTGCTTTCAGAGACGTACTTTTAAATCCCAGGGGATGCCCAGGACATAGGGATTCCTGCTTAACATACATTTTATACATCACACTGCCTCTAAGTCTTCATGAATCTGAACCTAAGGTTTCCCAACTACACCAGCCTCTCAGACAACTGCTATAGAAAAATGTTAAAGAGAGTAAGAAATCTCTCAAGCAGAGGGCCTTAGCCCATTAGCACTTTCTAAAGAAATGATAAAAACGTGAAATCTTGCATCAGAGAGAGGTGCAGATATTGCAGATGGAAACTGCTGTGATTTTGCTCTGTAGTCAGCAGACATAGATAGGCTAAACCAGCTTTATGCTCCAACTGTCTTCCTTTGTCCCAACCCAAACACACATTGAGTGCTTTGGGTATTATTTCTAAAGGTGGGCTACTACATGCTTGAAGTCTGACAAAAGAACATGTTAGTTGCTTTTTTATTTCTTTCTGTCTTATAAACATTACAACCAAGAGCTAGGCAGAGTATGTGGTCTAACTGCAAGCCATCTCTTGCCTGTGGGAAAATATTTTGTGCTCTACTGCAAATATTTTCACCTTGCTTTGGTTCTTCTGATGACTACAGTTGCAGTAACGCTGCCTGAATTCAGAGGTACTGTTCCCTGAAGCCTTATCCTTTTATGAAAAGGAACCTGTGGCTTCAATAGGACAGGTAACAGATGTCTGCAATCTGGTCTCTCCGTGGGGCCAGTGACTTCTTTTTAAACATTTTCATATCAGTGACAACCAGAAAGGGAGGAGAGGTTGATGGAGAGGCTGAAGTGTCTGCAATCAATGTTAGGAATTTTGTGTTGATGCTTAGTATATTCACTGAAAAGATGTGGTTGTGATTCAATCCAAGAGACTCCATCATCCAAACTGAAAAACTGGAAGAATAATGAAAATATCAAAATAGTTTTGTTCTATCCAAAATGAAACATTTTGACTGTTTGATTCTAAGCTAAAATAAGTTAACTTTAAAAAAAAGGCTGAGTACATCTGAGAGCAGACCACTGAACTCACCCCATCATAACTGATTTTGCTCTTAAACTATTTTTTTTCACTTTCAGTCACAAAACTTGAACTTGCCTTCAACTCCAGTATTCAAGTGGAACAACTCTGTTCTGTTTTTTTTTTGCTGCCAGGCAGGACTAGACATCCCTTACAATAAAACTTTTCAATACAGTAACAGTGTATGCATGACAGGATTTTTTTCCTTTTCTTTTTGATATTACTAAATATATGATGTCATAACTACGTTGTATAGTGCAATACCCAAATCGGGATACTCAGAATAACTTGCTAAAGATGTACTGATGTGCCATTTCTCCTACCTTTTCTTACTGTGGCCTTTCCTTATTCTCCTGGAGAACACGAAGTAAATTAGTACTTTCTATTACTTAAAAAGTTTCTTAAGAGATTAAATGTATAGGTATCAGCACAAAATAAAAACATAATTAAATGAGTTGAGAGGGAGTCTCAAAAGTATATTGTCAAGAATATGACATAAATGAAGCTATTAGGAACTTTCTCTGCTTTAGACTTTCTTCATAAAAGATGGAAATAGATTGATGTTTGGAAACTTTAAAGACAGTGTACTTAAGACTGTAATTGTAATTTATAAATCCTACTTTAGTTTACTGAGACTAGAAAATATCTTTTATGCTATAGGATGCCAAGGAGTCAAATTAGTACGCCTAATTGAACTGAGTATGATTTGAGAAAAGCTAACATCGACTTGAATTTTTTTTTTTTTTTGAAAGTATTCTTTTTTAACTTGTGTATATTCCAGTCACATAACTCATACATCTGTTACTCCCAGCATTGAGCCTGTGATGTTTACACAGATCTCCCTGTAGGGCATTTTGGCCTAACTGAATCATTATTTCAACACAATGTCTTAGTTTAATGACACTTTTACTTGAAATACTGCCTTTTGCAAGTTTTATCCCCACTGGCACTAACTCAGCCCTTCCACACTTACACTGGAAAATCTGACCCTATTCTTAAGCACAGGATGCTGGGAAGGAAACTGATTTCTCCAGCACAAGGTTGTGAGCACTTCAGACCTGCAGAGTGGGTAATGTGACAGCTGAGATTTTGGGGTTTATGAACAAGTATAAATCTTAATGCAGTGTCAGTCCTGATTTCTGATAAAGTGTTCTAATGATCAAAAGATATAATTTAAATGGCACATTAAGATTCATTCTTTTGACAGAGCTCAGGATGCTACTACTGTGTTCTCACTTCCATTCTTTACTATTTGACCATCACCAGAGTTCTTCTCTTCCAGATCTGGGTTTAGGAACAAGTAATGTGTATTTTAAAACCACTGGTAGGCATTTATGCTGAGCCTTATTTGGAAAACTATATAGAGCCATTCCACATCACAGCTTACAAGCATAACATTTTCAAGATAATAAGGCATGTACAAGGTATTTTTTCATTGAAAATTAAGCTTATGAACACAGAAACCCCTTTTCACAAAGGAACTTGATTTCAATTTCTTAAGAAACTCAAACAACCAGGTGTTTCATTGCAAAGGAAACAACTGATAATGTGGATTTTTAGTGCATGAATGCTTATATATACTTAAACTTAGATTTTCCAAAGACTTATGTCTAACTATCTCTAGACAATTTAGAAATCTAAACCTAAATTTATTTCTTTTTATATTTTGTAAGTCAGTAATACTAAGTGTTTGTGTCCAAAATCTGTGAATACTGTGGAATTTCAAAATATGACATGGCTCCCAAGAACTAGTGACCTAATTCCAAAGAATGCCACAATATTGGTTAGTAGTCATTAAAAAATGCCTTTCTAAATCTTGCAATATTCTGTCATCTTCATTTTGAGAAGATAAACAAGTCCAAGAAGACTTTGCTTCTACACAAGTAGAATGCGTCAGGAGTTTTCCTATTAGTACACTCTATTTAAACATGAACCTTGGGATCAGAGTGGCAAGGAGCATCCTCAGGAACTTCAGGATCATTACCAGGATTTATTGTATAAAGATTCTCTAACTCCAAACTTTACCTAACTTACTTCACTGAAACAAATACAACATCTGTGTATTTCAAAAGACCTCTGCATGCAATATAAACTTAATGTTTCTCTCCAGTAAGGAAAATTTTTGCATGTTCATTTTTCAGAGTAGAACCTTAGTGCAAGGACCTGCTCTGAATGATAGCTGTGAAAGTTAAAATGTTGGAAAATTAGGCAAGAGGAAACTAACATAAAAGCAAGAAAGAATTATTTCTTTTAAATCACAAGAGATATGCCCATATGACAGTGTAGGATTTTCAAATAAGTAATGTAGGGTTTTCAAAGGAGCAGGTGCTGTTAACTACAGAGCCCACTATGAATCAGACTTGAGTTGGACTTGCTGAGCCTAAATAATTTAGATTGCACAGAAAATTCTACATTGTGGTGAATTAAGATTTGGGGCTTAGCAGACAACTAAAAAAGGGGTTTCTTTTCATACCCTCCAGGAAAATGCTGCTGCAACATGTTATGGACTTATTTCGACACGCAAATAAGTGGTAATAAAAAAAGTATTTGTGAACTAACATCATCTAGAAAATTCTTTGAACAAAAATAGAAAACCCCTTTTTTTCTCACTACACAAAAGAAAACACATTTTAAAATATCAGTTTCTATTATACTTTGCTCAAGTGTTTATAGTGTTTCAAAAGGCATAACCTTTCTGAATACTCTTTATGTATCTAGAGAACCATCGCTTTTTCCAAGTTCTTTCAATATCACAGTACCAAAGTACATAGGGATTAGGACTATATATTTTTGTAACTAATTTCCTTAAGATAATGTTAGAAATATCAGGTTCCTTAAAATATAGATGAATTTCAAGGTGAGTCTGCTAGCAGATGTTATTAATGGCATATGATTTATTGTGACATGAAATCTGATCTGAAACTCATGTTATTAGCTGAGCTTTTTATAAATTATAATTGCCAACTGCTGAAAATATGCAGAAAGACCACTGATAAACTAGCTTCATCTTCAGGGCCTAGAATATCATCGTTTGCTAAAAGTCCAATATCTCTAGTCCTGCTGGTAGGGTACAGTAAATTGGGATGCATAGATCAGGCTGGAGTTCAGATCTTATCATAGTACAATTCTTTCAGAATGACAAGCATCAGAACTAGGAAAAGGGGGTCATAGAAAACAAATATGTACTATGAGACTTAAAAAGAAATATACACTTGGGTTCACAGTATTGTATTGTATATAGATGCTAAGCAGATTGTGTATTTGGGAAAAAAGGCCCCAATTCTAACTAGTAGCTATAAAATACATACTTTTAACAAAAAATAGAAGCAAGGTAATGTTCAAACATATTTAAACATAATTCTGTACAGCTCTTAGACGAGAACACAGCATATTTTATTATCCTGAGATCTATGAAGATTTGCATCTACAGAAGACTTTCCAGGTCATCCTCATGGAAAATTAAACAGTCTATGGTTAAGTTCACAGTGACAAAACGTTTGTGCTAATAATTATTTCTAGACATTTTCTGTTTATTCCAAATTAGGTTGTATCTTACTTTTCTCTCCCCACGTGTCTTTAAATGTTACTTAAAGTTTCTGAAATGTTGCTCTTACCAGCCACAACTTACTTGCTAAATTACCTAAATAAGAAGAAACAAACATAAACATTGCATTATGAATGTTATCTACTCAACAAACCAGATATTGAATTTACAGTAAATGTGGTGCATTTTTAATCTCCAGAAAAGCTCTGCAATAGCATTAAAGATTCAGAAGGCAACACAAGAAACAGATGCAAAGTCTCATTCCTGACTTTTTTTATAGAAACAAAATTGTTTAATGATAAAAGCAGTTCTGTGTAAAATGGCATTCACTTGCCCTCACTAAGAGTATATATGGAAGAGCCCCCTGTCAATGTACCAGTGTGAGTGTGGGGATGAAACATAAGGATCACCATCTGCAGCTGTCTAAGAAGTGTTCTTCAGTGCCTAATAGCAAAGTGCCAGTTCACAATGCATCATCTTGTCCATGCTAGCCTTACAAGGCAAACATTTCACCTGTGAGAACAGTTTATTTATAATGATATCCATTTCAGTTGAAATATCAGATATCAAAAAATTACACTACAAGCAGTCTGAAAGCATATGCTTAATATAAAATGAACCGATTTCCTCTCCTTTATAAGAATCAATATTTTAAAGGATGTGAGAAACTTAAGCCCTCACAGAACATACCTTAATAACATGCAAAAATATTTTTATATGCATATATTTTTAGATTCTTACCTACTGTTGAACTTCTCAGGATGTTTTTCTCTCATGATATGGAATCTATGGGCAATTGAAGCATCCTAACAGGATAAAAATAAAAAAAAAGCACCATAAATCTACTGAAACAGAAAAATTGCAAAACAGAAGACCCAACCTGTAAACAACATGTCATTTGTAAGGTGTTTTGGGAACTGTCATTTTCAACAAGAGAAATATTATCACTTAGAAAGCTTACAGGTACATTGTTCCCAGAATGGAATGTATGTGAATTTAAGAATTTATTATTCTTGTTCCATTCTCCATTACTTCTTTTTCACAAATCAGACATGATAGCTTTGTGTAGTAAAAGTGTCTTTAAATTTTATACAGTGAATAATACCCCAATATGGTGAAGGTTTACTCTAAGAACGTCGATACAGTAGAAATATTAAATAAACTATTTGAAATCCATTTAATTTCTTTAGTAAAAGTGAATGACAGATTCAGCAAAGTTACTTTATATGCAT
The DNA here is from genome assembly GCA_024734555.1 of Trochalopteron elliotii. NCBI lineage: Eukaryota > Metazoa > Chordata > Aves > Passeriformes > Leiothrichidae > Trochalopteron > Trochalopteron elliotii. The sequence continues at coordinate 3,192,079 of JANPWX010000215.1, forward strand.
ACAAGTTGATATTTTCATATGGCATTCAACAGCTTTCTCTGAAACTCTGCAGAAAACAGAAATAATTGCTAGATGACTCCCCATTTGCTGTATGTCAGGATGTGAAATTGTGGAAATATTGTTTAATATAAAAAAAGATATTTTTAAATTAAATGAATTTTATAAATATTTTAAAATTAAGTAAATTATGTTAATAATATAATCAAATAACATGTATATGAAATTAAACAGCTGTATGAAATATTTGTAAGTATATATAATTTAGAAGAGAATTAACCCATTGTGCCAGTGGGAGGTGTTGAAAATAGAATATTTGGAACTGATGTGCTAGAATCAATTTTCAAAGCATTTTTTGTTATCTCCCTTGGAGGTATGAAGAGAATTTTTTCCTCAATCCAGATCATGTAATTTTTATTTCTCATACTAATCATTAAAACTTTACAAATTAGGAATTAATCATTCATTTCTGCATGTATGTATTAAATGAATTGTGAGAGGATGAAATCTACCAACTCTTGAGTCCTGCAGCCGATAGCAAACATAGAGAAATCCATTTGGATCATGTCTTTGTAATTATGTCTTAAAATTCTGGATATATATTAATATAAATATAAGAAGAATTAGTTCAGTTAGTAAGAAATTTAAATGAATTCCATGCAAATAGCATTTGAGAAAATCTACAAATAAAATTGCCACTATAATCAACTATCATATATGTATTAACTTCCCCCCCTATTATTTACCAACTTAAAAGATTATGGAACTATAAACCCTAAAAATTTGAGAGAACTATTAAATTCAGTATAAGCCTATATCTAGCAACATTTAAAATTATTTTCAAACAATGGGAATTCGAATTTGGAGGAAAAGCCCCCAGATTAAATACTTAAATTGTTTATTAATAGCTCCAAACATGACTAAAACTTTTGTTCAAAATAATTTTTATTTAGACCAATCACTGCTAATCTAAATCACAAATAAGCAAGCATTTAATGCAGATATAAAGGTACCCACTAATATAAACCGTGGCTTCAACACTTGGTGTTTAAGTTTTTTATTTACTAGAATCTTAAGCAGGGCATGCACCAGAGAACTGACTGGTCCAGCCTTCAAAGTTTCGTTTACTAACTTAAGGGTGCCTTGAAAAGATAAATATGGAACTTTAATACCATTAAATTCAAAGGTAAAATTGTTCAGGTAGACTGATAGCATATAAATAAACTTTAACACTTAACAATAAAAAGCAGTACATAATTCATAAAATTTTACACACACTATCTACACAAGGATGTAACACAGTATAGAATTTTTAGGCAAAACTTGTGAGCACTGATCAAATTAAATCAGTTAGTAGCAACATTAAAGATATTGACTCCGTCAAGGTACTCAATTTTTTTATAATCATGTTATCTAGTTTCTAAAGATGTACACAGTTTGCTGCTTTATGCACATCACATAATTATTAATGTATTTTTCTATTATACTTAGGAATGGAATTGTCATTCAACATTTTACTGTTCTGCAAGGAAATGACAGCAAAATTCCCAAGTGAATGCTGTGAGTCAAAACAAGCCTTATTGTTCTGTCCTGTCATCCATACTGTCATCTGAAACTTTCAGTGCTATATTCTCATACTGCACTCATTTTTAATTTAACTTTATTTTTATGTGCAATTTTATAAAACAAATATCCACAAGTATCCAGGTGATCCCACAGCTCTTGGAGATGGCTGAAATAAAGCTGACAGTAAACCCTGAGACACCAAACTTCTAAACAATGCTTTCTAGCTGAACTAAAATAATAACTCTGTTAACTTTAGAAAGACCCATCATTCATACTTTATCCTGCATTAGATGCGCCAGCATTAGGAAAGTATATTTGTTAGCCAGTTTCATATGAAGAAGAAATGAAAGGACTATTGTAGTTAACTGTTCCTTTTCTACACACTGAAGCATACGACAGACCCAAGACAAAATGAATAAAGGAGTAGTAGCATTTTTGACAGAAACTAGGAAACACTAATCAAGGACTGTCTAATGAATGAAATGAAAAGGCTAATGTGCTTACTCATGCATAACAAATGCAAGGCACAAACAAGCTAGGGATCAATGCCCACTGCAGATGGCAAACAGGCAGTTGTTTCCATGCAAGGTTGATTTGATAAAATTTTCCCCCTCCCTGAACATTTTCTGACTCTAAAATGAATCAACTGACTTAACCAACAGAGAGGTAAAAAAAGTAATACACCCAGCTAACTTTGACAGGCACAGCACAAGACACAAGACATCAGGTCAGTTTCACTAAAAAAATGGCTGAAGAGCTGCTTTTATTGATGGAAACTGTAAACCAGAAAAGTAACTACACACAGATAAGCTCAAAAGTAGGGGAGCTGCTAAGGCTTCCTTCAGCTTATACTTTCCAACTGTTCTTTCAAACCCTCAACTGAATCCAAAGTAGAGTTGTCAGATTCCCCAGCACAGGGGAAACCATAACTCCCCACTGTAAAAACACCTGAAACCAGACCATGCTGGCTGTGCATCAGAACAACAATCCTCTGCTTTAGGGGAAAAAAAGATAAGAGAGAAAAACCAAAACCAACCAAACAAACAACCCACCCAAGAAACTACACTTAGTTTTCTGTTTTTCCAATGTCTATGTTCTTGTACTTGTTAAGACAGTAGCATACAGACTGGTATAAGTAAATTAAAAGCAATGGGAAGAACTGAAAGTAATAGGAACTTGACAGTGAGTAGTAATGTCTGTCCTAAGAGCTGCTGGATTACCAGATGCCATCCCTGAATCTTGAGGAACAACCATTAGAAGTTTCCTGGCTGAGGAGAGTGAAGAGTCCTCCATTGTGAGATTTTTGGCTATATTTGTAACACCATTGATTATAGCAGACTTCATTCAGCTATTTCAAGCAGGGGCATCTAGCCCAACTTGTTCAGACATACAACTGTTGTTGGACCAGTGGAGAAATTAATTGTTTTTTGTGTCAAAAGCTATACTAAAACCACCTGATTAATTATGCAGAAACGGAGTAATGGTATAGTAAACCAAATATAGTTTGCAAAATATGCTGACCTTTCCTGGCACCTGATATTGTGAATGGCCAGGAAAAGATGAGAAATTATTTTTGTATTTTACTATAGAACTGATGTGAAGGAGAAAACCCAGGATTCAGTAAAGCAAACTCACATGTATCATGATATTATCTGGCAAAGAGAACAGGATTTTTAAAGAACATTCATTCAACAGTCAGATACTGTTGAATATAATCTCTGGGATTCACACATTAATTTTTATTAGTAAACTGATTTGCATTGTCATCTGAAATACAATTTTCCAGCATTACTATATTTGAATATAAATATTTTCCAGTTTTACAAGTAACCCACTGTAAGTAAATACAAACATACCTAAAAATTGCAAAAGTTTTATTATTAATAATAATAATCTGAGGAGACACAATGTTGTCAAGCCTGTTGCAAGATGAAAGGGGAAGGAAGGTCTTATAGCATCACTAATATGAAACTATCACCTTTCCCTTCATTCACATTTCAGTCACAGAGTTCATTTTATACCTCTATTTGTACAACACTTCACTAAACCATCCAAGAATTAAGATTTTTTTTCCAGGAGCAGTTTTGCATCAGAATCAATGTTGGGCACAAATTAATGCTGAATACAGAGCATCTACAGCAGAACTAAGCAGCCTATTAGGCAATTTTACGTTTCTGAGACTATTATATGAATACTTGAGTTCTGTGGTACTATTCTAAAATTCTGCATTTTTTTTTTAATATATACAATATTTTCAGTCATTCACATGTCATATGACAATAGCCTATATGATAATTTTTCTTAACTAAATTCATAGTACCAATCTAATCTGAAAGAAACTGCCACACTGTGTGCTCTTTTGTATGCCTTTCTTGTTTAGATGGTTTCCACTCACTACTGTAGCATTTAGAAACAAGAGATGAAAGAATGGGGATTTGAAGAAAAGAAAATGCAGTTTATCCCAGTTTAAATTCTACAAAATTGTACTGACTCTTAACTGCACCTTTACATCACACAAGTATTCAACCAGGTCATATATGTGACGAACATGCAGACATATACACATATATGCACCCTTACATTTGAACCTGTTCAGGCTCTGAAGCAGCTGGGCTATCCTTATACCTCACTCAGGTTTGTTTTAAATCCTGACAGTGAAGATAAGATAGAGAACAGACAGAGCATATCTGAATCTACTGCTAGGAAATGGAAAAAATATTTTAATTGAACTAGGACATTTCTCAAAGTGACCTGCCAAGAAGAAAAGAAGCTTAAGTTGCTACACCTCTTTAATACCTTATGATTGACTTACACATATATATATTCATCTTTTTAATGGGTATTAGCATTACCGGAAAGCAATCTGAAGCAGTCTTTTCAGAGGAGTAACCTTATACATTGTGAATAACCTTATAGAAAGATTAATGCATTTAATATATGTCTCTCTATAAGTTTGCTGTGATTAAAATTTCCATTAAACAATAATTTTTATGCCGGTGAACAAACAAATGACCAGTGTGCATCTTCTTTGGATACAAATGGTCTGATTATTTTTTTTTCCTAAGATGCTTCTTTAATTAAGGCTTAATGGATCCACCAGGCTAGGAAGCTTAAGGGATAATTCAGCAACCTGTAATCTTTGGATCAGAATGCAAATCTAACCTGAACAACCAGTTAGCTCACATCAGTTATTAATGTGGTATAGTACCAATCTACAAAAAATATCATTGAAAATAGATGAAGAAAGTTTGCTGTGGTGGCTTACAATTAATTTCTAGATAATTATTTTCTAGAAATTATTTTCTAAAAAAACAAACATCCTCACAATTCTGCATTCTACCTTTATATGTACATACATATAAAATATATATATATCTAAAATACATATATACTAAATATATAAAAAACAGAGGTACACTCTTCATTTTAGCATTTCCCACCCCATAATAACAATCTCAGATAAACAAATCATACTGAACCATTGAATGACCAAGTCTAGAAAAAGGCAGTCAAGAAGCTTAAGGTTCTGCCTTGTTTGAATCAAGCTGTCAGTTCACATTTGACTTCCAGGTTTTTGATTAAATTACAATAATTAACCTGAGAGGGAACAGGATTTTAAAAATACATTTACTAATACATTAGGTTTTGGTGAAATATTAGTTACTATAATTGTATTAATTTCTACTGATATTTTGGGCCTGTATAGATGAGAAAGACAGCAATTTGAAAATGTCAGAGCAAGAAGAGATTACAAGCACTTCTTAGAACAGCTTTACTAAAAGACACTGATAATTCACTTTCTTAAGAAAAAAATCTGAGAACAAGAATCTGAGAAATTTGTGCTCCTGGCTTTTCAAGAAGAACACAGGGACTGTGAAGATAGTGCTATGTATTTTGTCTGTGATATACTCTGATGGTCAAGTTTAAATATATTTCAGCAGTACATGTATTGTACTAAGTCAGTAAGTCAGTCAAGTTCATACTTTAAATACTCAGTTAAACAAGCAGTATCTTAAAACCCAGGATAGAACATCAGAACTACAGTATTTATAAATGATAGACAAAAGACCAGAGAACGGTATATCTGGAAATGATAACAAAAAAAAATTGAAACAGGCCTTCAAAGGTAAGCATATTTCATCTCCCTTTTTATTTGAAGTCAGAACTCTGTTGAGTTTCTGACGGTTCTACAGAGACACAAAATGGAATCCACTTTGCAGAAAAAAATATGTCTGTGAAAAAAACCTCAGCCACCCCTATGTCCTGCCTGTGTACAACTCTATAAATTGTGGGCACATACAGTACCAATACTCCTTGGTATTTACTATTGATCAGTTTACACAGGGTGACCACATGTTCCAGCTGTGTAGGGACCAGTCCTATAAGACAAGCCTTTGTACCACTATCTCAAGGACTTCCTTTGGAGGAGCTATTTTGGGTTTTAGAAACTGACAATACGTTCCTATGTAAATATATTTTTATGTCATTAATCAAGTGCAAGGCTGGGAGGTAAGATAAGCTATTATCAGACCAGATGTGTCATGTACCCCAGGACTCAACGCAATGCAGAGGACATGTACTCTGTAAGATGATCTCTGCAGAGGATACACTGTGCTACATCCTCCCTTCTTTATATTTGGTCACCCTAAATTTACTGTAACTAGAGAAGGGTTCTCTAGGTCCATGCTAAGTGTCTATGTGGTCACTAAAAAGAGGAGAAAAGCGATCACATGGCAATTAGCCAACAGAGCCATATAGACAGTGTATTAAATATCTTGTATATTAAAAAGATCTCTGTGGTAAACCCTTAGTCGCATTTCTGATAACTGCTGATCAAGAACTATGCTGAAATATCCCCAAATTATCCTGCAAAATGAGTTTGAGCACTACACAAGCAAGGACACAGCTTAGGATGAAAGTCAACATAAGGCAACATTATGCAATGCAATTGGCTGTTGCTTTAGATGTTCTTCAGAGAAATAAAAATGGCTCACAGGTGTCTTCAATAAAAAGCACAGAAACAAAGTTTACATTAAAAGCCTGTCTAGCTTGAAATGAACGCATAGACTTTCATGCCCAGCACTTCTGCAGTTCTTAGGAGAGAAAAGTGAGTGATTTGCTCAATTACTAAGCACTTCTTTGGTGAAATACTAATTGGCATCATCATATTAAAACTTAGAGAAAAAAGCAGATTTGGAATAAAGAATAACTGCTTGTGCAGTGTCTTGAAAAATCATACTCTAATATGATTTTTCAAACACTCTCATAATAAAAACCCCCAAATACCCCCCAAAAGCCCCCCAAAACCCCCAAGCAAACATCCCTTTGAGTATTTTTATTCTGAACACTGATTAAGTTTGCATTAGAGCAGCATTCTCAGGGGCTGAATGTAGGCCCTTAATTTAGGTGCCTGAACTGTCAGGGTGATTTCCCCATCCTCCCAGTATGCTGAAGAAGAAAGCCCTTTGGAAAGACTCTCTCCCAAAAGGCAGGTCTACATGTTTCTGTTCTGAATTGTCATTTCAAGATCTTTTGTTATTAGTCATACAAGAAACTGAGCACACCTAGCTTCTTACGTTTATGAAGGCATGCCTGAAATGCAACAGTTTGAGCAGTTCTCTGAAATCCTCGATGGGGTTCAAGCCAAATCTTGTATCACCACCCATTTTATACACTCATTTGCTTGATAGGGATCAAATAATAAATGTTCACCTGACTTCTCCTTAGCAACTTCCCATAACTTGTTAGTCAAAGCCTTGGCAACAGAGTCTTATAATTTTAATACATATTTATGCTATTCATTTGTTTCCATAGCAGGTATTTATTTTTATAAGAAATATGCAAACCACTAAAACATCTCTCATTGATTTACACTCTGAAAGAATATTTTTCTCTTAATTGAAAAAGGTCACTGTTTTCCTCATTCATTATGTTTTCTATTTGAAATTTAAATTTTTGCATTACAATATTATTTATTATCTTTCCTATTGGACAAACAAATATTAATTTATAAAAAACCCCTAACATACTCATAAATTAGGGCTAGATGTTGGATTATTTATCTGCAGACATTCACTCTCTCTCTCTGCTGATTTACGACAAACTTTTTAAGATCCTCTCCCTTATATCTTTCATATAGCCTGTTCGTTCTGTCTCAAAGGTCCAGATGCAACTTTCTTAACTTTTGTTTAATATCTGCACTTGCTCTTGTGTTGCATCAAAATATTTTCTGAATCTTTCTCCTTTGTTTTCTTGCTAAGGTGTGTAAGGTTTCTAATTCCTGCCTTTGTGGACCTTCCTTCAAGCTTACTCCCTTCTTTCCCCTCTAGCCACCTCCTCGTATCAGTAAGCATCTGAGACCCAGTTCAGACCCTAAGGATCTGTCAAAGTGTGTGGCAGTTGTGGGAAGGCAACAATACCAAAATGGTGGAAGAGTTATATATCAAACTGAGACAAACCCATTTAACAGTAAGTCTGAAAATAACTGGCCAACTAAGAAGCCTCCAAGAAAGAGCTAGATTCATATGAGCTACTCGTGCCAAGTTTACTCCCACGAGAGTGGTTTCTGTGGAAAGGTACTGCAGAAATAAATTAAATTGTTCATAAGAATATTAGATGGAAGAGGTTATACCGTAGAAGATCATCTTGATCACATACTGGTTTTACTGCTACCATTAATCAAATTTTTAACTTAAAAGATGAATGCATGCTTGTTTTCATACACAGTGTAAGTGGTCAGATTCTTTTTTGAAGTGCAAAATCTAATCACATGCTAGATGTCAATGACCAATATTTTCATGAAAAACAAGAAGTTAATATTCTCTGAAATATGTCAACCCAATGACTTAATATAATTAGTTCATATGAACCGTGTTTGATATCAGCAGCTCTCAAGGTAAATAAAGCCCAGACTTAGCAGTAACAGCTATCTAAAACATGAAGTAGACAAAAAAATGGAACTAGATGCCATTTTACTGAGCATTTAGGGACTCAAAAAATTTTCTCTATGAATAATAGGAACCTGCACCAAAAAACAACCTAAACATGCTATGGCTTAGCAAACGAAAAGTCTTTTCTGGACTTAATATTTGGATATATGGAAAAGTGTTAAAATATGTCCAAGTACGAACATGTGTTTGTGGAAGATGAATTCAAATTTTAGAAAATTAATTCATATATATTTTCCTTCCAAAACAAATCAAGCTTTTTTCTATAGCTGCTTTGAATAAATAATTTAGATATGCAAAATGTTTCACAGTGACGATCTACCCAGAGCAAGACATACGAAAGTTATGCAGTAACTATCTTTGTAGACTCTGGACATTAAAAGGCTTTGAGGTTAAATATACTTATTTACTCCACAGAGAGGTTCTATTATGTGTAATAAAGGGAGTAAGTTACAGGTTATTATCAGAGTATTGATACTTAGGGACAACAAAAAACTTGTTCTTTATTGTACTAAAGACACTAATAATAGAGAATTGCAAACTTTTTTTTAGCAAAATCAACATGAAGTTCAAAATGGTTTCCACTGAAAAGGGAAAAACACCCAGCAACTTTAGAAACTACCATGTATTTTACTGTATTATGTATTTCACTCTTGGTTTATGTGAAACTGTTTCACTATCAAGCAATCCCACAGCAAAATAAAAAAATATCGTTCTTGATGTGATCAGAAACCCAGGAAACTGCACTAAAGCCCTTTGTTAAAACTTAACATGTACAGAATTTTGAACCCAAGAAATAAAAATTGCTTTCAAAGTGCTGAATTAATCCTTCACAGAAGGTCAAAGACATGCTTTCTCTGCCTTTTCACATCCCAATGATCCAAATTTGCAGAAGATTAGTGAAGAAGTTGAGAGTAGTGTAGTGAAAGTGAGAAATTCCTTAGATTTTCTAGCAAAAAAATTCCCCCTCCCAAGAGTGCACTTGCATAATGCTTTTTGCCTAACCATCTGGACAGACTCAGTGCGTCATGGTTGTTTAGCAACTTAGGGCTTTCATGGTAGCTTTGAATATATTATACCAGGATCCTATTCTCAGCCTCAGATTGTTTGGGAGGATTCTATATCTGCATAAAAACTCTTTGCATAAGATCCATTTACTCAGGATCTCCAACACATATGAGGTTTTCTAGAAGGCTAAGTTGTTTACACTAAATACTAGGGTACAATTCCCCAAATTAATGATCTACTGTACAAAGTTACTCCCCAAGGGATCAAACTAAGAGTGCAGATACCTGCAGTGCAGAGGCAGGATGAGCAGACTAAGTTCAGGACACAACTAAACCATACAGTCAAAGTTAGGTCCAAAAATTTTCACTGCAAACAACATGAATGGGGCAGTTTCTCTGAACTCTAGGCTAGACAGTTATGCTATAAATATATTTTACAGATGGCGAACCACATCGTTTTTTGACAATAAATCAATCTGCTTCATGAGAAAGAAGATGTAAAAAAAAATCTTTGGTCTCAATGACAGCATAGTCAAATCACCTTTCATTTTTTTTACCTTAAAAAACAACAATGCAGTAGGCTGAAGGCTGCTCCTAGATTTTTAAAAATTTGCAAATCAAAGAGCACCTGTTTGTAAAGTGCTGCTTTGCTCAACTACTTAAATAATGTAATCAATACTAAATGACAAGCTAGAATTCCCAAATTTGCTGCACAGTAAGCAGACACTTGTCTTGCTGATGTTTGTAATAAGTAATCCTTATAATGTTAGCCAAGACAAATGCTGTTAATATTAACTTTTATTCAAGCATAAATATCACATCCATATGACATCAGATATTATCTCAGAGTAAGATTATCTTAATGTTTCCAACTATTTTGTATAATAATAGCATTAATAAGGGCAATGTAAATCAGTTAAATCCTACTTTTACTACAGGGCTTTTTTTTGCTAATGAACAATCAAAACCTATTAAAAACATATGCGATTTAAAGATCAGTGCAAACAAAATGTTTCCAAACATTTGTGAAAGCCTGGAACCAGAATTAATCTTTCTTTTAGTTTTAATTACGTACATTGTATTCAAAGCCACCTCCTAGCCAGAAGAAATATACTATTGAGACACTCTTTTAAGGACAACTGATGTAACACACATTTCAGAATTACAATCACAGACTATTCTGAACTGGAAGGGACCCACAAGGATCATCAAGTCCAGCTTTTAAGTGAATGACCCATACAGGAATAGAACCAACAACCTTGGCATTATTAGCACCATGCTCTAAGCAACTGAGCTAGTCCCAGTTTCCTTCTGATAAAATGAAAATTGCCATTCAAACTGCCATTACTTTCCAAATAAATTAATCTATGTCAACGTTCCTCAAAGAGGCATTTCATAATGGCCTTTGTGTATACATTATCTGTGACAACAATTCTGTTCCTGGAATAAAAAGCATTTTTTCCCTTAGATTTCTTTTAGTAAAAATACTTACACTGTTCAAAATTATTAAACTATCATCTACATCAATTTCAGTGTTATTGCACAAATTGTAAATTATGCTTTCAGAATTACGGATGGAATTTTAAATGGCTTCAATTTTTATAGCCTTTTGAAAGGACAAAGAAATCTATAAAAAACCCAAGATTACAATTTCAGCATTTAAAACCTACACAAAATAATTCAAACAAATGTTATGACATTTAAGATAATGAAACCCTTCATTTATGCCAATGTGTCCTACTTCACATGTAAGGAGTCAGAACAGATGTCCAAATATTGTAATGCCAGAGAAAAGTTAGGGCATATCTTGATTAATACTCTCAGAGCAGTCCGTAGTGTCTCTTTAAAATTGGCATGAGTTACTTCAAAATATCTATTCAAAATCCATTCTAGGAAACACAGCTAGACAAAGTGTTCCCAAGACAAAAGGAAAACAATAAAGCTCTGTATAAGCCTTTTAGCAATGTAAGCTGCATATTATCGACAGACCATTCATTGCAATCAACAAATGATTAATTGCAAATTTGTTGCTAAATTGACCACGAAAAAGACAAGCTTCAGGGTACTGTTAAAGAGGAAAAACTTACGTTAAAAATGACTGGAGACTTTTTGTAGTGAATTAATTCTAATCAATACTCTTGTTGACTGCACAGTGGAATAATGACTTCCTTAAATAGCATATGTACCCATTATTGTAGAGATTCAAATTAATATTTAAGCTAATACCTTCTCTTTTTTTTCCTCCTTTTGAAATAGCGTTTTTCAAATTTCACCTTTAAGAACAACAGTCTACGAGAAACAAATTTTTTGCAAAGCCTAATATCAACCAACTTGGGAGGCATAACATGCAGGAAAAAAATTAGAATACAAAAGTAGTTATGTTTATTTACATGGATGTCTTCTTTTTAATCACAACTGGCACAGATGAAACTATAGGTGTCTTTAAGCATATCTACTTTACAAACTTCTGAACAACTGCGCAAGCATTCTGTTTGGTACAAAGTATGATTCCAGAGTTTCCTGGATGTCCCTTTTTCCTCCTTTTGTGGATGCAGTCATATATCTAAAACTTAACCCTTTAATGATAAAGATAATTTCATTCCTGTGATGGTCAATGTACTAGCACAAAATAGATATGAGTTACGGGGGGGTGGGGGTTGGCACTTTTGTAATACCAATAGTATTTTGAAAAGTGCTTTTCCTCTTGCTTCGACCAAAAGTCACAAATTTTTCTTCAAGACAACAAATTTCCATGAATTTACAAACAAAGCTATTGAAAAAGTAGTAATTTAATTATTTAAATACATTCACAGCTAATGCCCAGATTAGGGTTTTGACAATGAATGGACTGAATCATATGTTTAAATGTATCTCATTAATAAAAACCTTTTGGAAATCAAGTTTCCTATAAATGCGGTTTAGGTTGAACTGCACAGATGAACTATTATATTCTTTTATATTTTTGGAGGATTGGGTGGGTTTTTTGTTTGTTTGGGGTTTTGGTTGGTTGGTCATGTTGTTGCCTGTATGATGGGAGAAGACAGTTATTTCAGACACTAGAAATCTATCTTCTGCATCTCAACTACTCCTGCAGTGTATATTAAACAAACAAAAAAATCCAAACAAACAAGCAAACATGTTTATCTATATATTTATATCTATCTATCTATCTATCTCAAGAAACAAATTTGAAAATAGTGAAATTTCTCAGACTCCAAAGGAAATAAGATTATCTAAAAAGCACAGACTATCCAAGGATACAGTTCAGAGCTGAAAGTGAAGCTGCTGACAAACTGACTTCTTTTTAATGTCTCTGTAGGCCTCACTAAGTTTTCTGCTTTAAAGATCTCTGAAATATTGTTTCCTTTGAGGCACTTAAATGACATAGCTTTCAGAGTCTTAGACAGAGTAGAACCCAAACCCCAAATCTACACCCAAATTTCTATATAATCAGTTACTTCAAAACTTGACTCAAAATCTCATGTTTTATGATTCAACTATATCCGGCTAGACCACCATGTCCTCTTCACTGAAGCATTCAGGGAAGTTCCTCCACTGGCTTGGCAGCCAGAGACCTGCAAGAAGGTACTTGCATCAATTCTTTAAGAAACCTTAGCAGAGCTTATACAGTAATTCCATCTAGTCCAGTGTCCTGTTTTCTGTTGGGCTTAAAAGTGGGTTCTTAATGCAAAATTTTGAAAGGTAAAGCGTCAAATGGTACTTACCACTTCAGGTCCCCCAAATCCCTTTCTGCTAAAAAACTGGGCTGATAGAAAATTCCTGAATTTCAACAAAAGCAAATGCAAAGACTTGCACCTGAGTGGAATAAGGCTACCATACAAGCTGGTGCTGTGTGTCAAGCAGATCTGCAGAAAAAGACACAGTGGTCCTTGTGGACTATAACGTGAACATGAGTCACCAGTGTGCCCTAACAGCAAAGAAAGCAAACAGCATCCTGTGCTCCATAAGAAAGGCTGTATCCACCATCCATACACGTGGCAGTGACCTTTCCTCTCTGTTCACCACTTGGGATACCACATTCAGAGCACTCTTTGGTCTTGGGCTTCCCAATACTGGAAAGACATGGACACAGCACATCTCTAAGTATCTGAAGGGAAGGTGTCAAGATGATGGATCCAGGTTCTTCCTCATGGTGCCAAGCAATAGGACAAGAGGCAATGGGCAGAAACTGATGCACAGGAAGTTCCACCTTAATATGAGGAAGAACTTCTTTACTTGCACTGGAACAGACTGGCCAGGGATGGTGTGGAGTCTCCCTCACTGCAGATACTCAAAGCCATCTGGACACAATCTTGTGCCATGCGCACTGGGTTGTCCCTTCAAATCTGACCAATCCTGGGATTCTGTGATACCATAATATATTCAACAGAGGGACAGCAGGCTGCTCAGGGGCTGAAGCACCCACCACTTGAGCAAAATCTGAAGCAACTTGTTCAGTCTCACAGAAAGCTGATGACAGGAGGCTTTACTGTGGTCTACAGCGACCTGATGCAGAAAAGATACATGGATTCTTGTAAGAGGTGCATAGGACAGGGTGAAAGGCAACAAGAAACAAGTCAAACACTGCCCAGTCAGGCTGTGGGATCTCCATTCTTGGAGGCATTCAAGCTTCAATTAGAGAAGTCTCTAAGGAAAGTGATCTGATCAGACTTGCTACAAGTAGGATGTGTGTCTAAGGATCTCCAGAGGATCCTTCTAAACTGAAATATTCTCTGAGAGCCAGAGGTCTCTGCTGAATAGTTCTTACCAAATGTCCCTTCCACAAATTTCATGGCTTCTTGATCCAATGAGCTAGCTGCAAGCATCTTTAGAGTATTGAAATTTAATTACATGCTGTATAGAGAAATACTTTGCCTTGAAACTGGAATCTGGTATCTTCATTTGGTGCCTGTCAGTTTTTATATTGGAAGAAACAGCAAACATAAACTGACCACCAATCCTCTCCTTCTGATGCATGACTACATAGACCCCATCACCTGTTTTCTATACAATGGAATTTAGCCTACGTAATTGCTCTGATGGAAGCATGCAAGGAACAGAGCAGACTGATATGGTGATTAACAGTGAAGGAATTAATTCAGAAAGTCCTTCCAGTCCATTTTGCACAGATTACTTTCACAGTACATGGAAAAAGAATTTAAAGATGAAGTAGGAATAACATTTCTTGACCAACAAGATGAGTCTTTGCCCATTCTGGTTCCGCATGGATATTTCCCTAAGTTTCAAGCATATAATTATTTCCTCTTCATTTGCTTGAATATAATACATTCATTAATAAAAGTTTTCTTTGGGCACTAGCTTAGGAAAATAGCTCCTGGAACCATTTAGAATAGTAGAACGGAACTGTTGGAAGGCACCTACAATGGTTTCCTAGACCAACTGCCTGAACCCTTCAGGTGTGACCAAAAGTTAAAGCATGTTACTATGTCCAAATTCCTCTTAAACACTGACAAGCACAGGGATTCAATCATCTCTCTCGCTAGGAAGCCTGTTCCAGGGTTTGACTGCTCTTCTCTTACACAAATGTTTCCTCATGTTCAGTTTAACATTCCTGTGACTCAGCTTTTCACCACTTCCACAAATCCTATCATGGGATACTAGCGAGTAGAGATGAGCACCCCTCTCTACACTTCCCCTCCATCGAGGAGTAATAGAGAGGAATGAGGTCACTGCTTGGTCTCTTTTTTGCAAACCTAGACAAAGGCAGTGTCTTTAGATGATCTTCACAGCACATGCCTTCCAGCCCTTGCACCAGCTTTGCTGTCCTCTGGATGCATGTAAGCACCCAAACAATCTTCTTAAATCATGGGGCCCAAAACTGCACACAGTACTCAAGTGAGTCTGCACCTACCTAAAAGCAGTTCTGTAGTTTCATAGGTCTTCCTTCACTCCTTGTAAACTACAATTTGCTTCCCTTGTATTTTTTACCTTTTTTTTTTTTAGCAGAAAATTATTGTCTGCTGTATGTACAAGCTGATGTTAAGGCTTTTGTACCATTCTATGCTTTAAAAAAATATCCACAGCCAGCAGCAGAACCATTCCTCAGCGATATTGTCTCTAGCAGCTAAATACTATTAATTAAAACAGGTTTTGGGTGTTTTTCACAAACCTGTACTGTTCAAGAGCAGTAGTCTTTATTTGCTGCTAACAGTAAGAGAAGCTAATAATGTGTTTTCAAAACATTAGTACAAAAGACAACAAAATGTTGTTTTCTTAACTAAGAAATCAGGAATTATAGGATAGATCTGTGTTTATAGCCAAAAGTGCCAATGTTCTGTCTAGTTTTCATTAAAGAGGCATTAACAGCTATAATATGTCATGAAAAAAACCCAACATCTGTATGACACAATACCCTCCACTTGGTATAATGCTTTGAAACTTTGACTTACACTGTATGTTCATAAAGAATCTTTTTTTGTAGGGTTTTTTTTGTTGTTCTTGTTCAGTTGGTTTTTTTGGTCATTAGTAATTCTGATACGTAAACCAAAAAAACTGACATGCTATGTGAATTGAGTAGCCTCTTTGGATTCCAGCTGGCTTGGCTGTATGCCTTTCTAATGGTAATGAAGTCACACAGCTGCTAGGACAATCAGCTGGAGCTCAGATCAGTAGCTAAATGGATATCCACTGACTGGCTTCTTATCAGGACTCATTAAAGTTCAGTGTTAACAAACTGTAGGGTTACGAAGGTTTACATGGTTACAGCAAAGTGGCTTTTAAAAATGAACTTGTTGGAGCTGAAAAAATCTCTCCTTTTTCTGCTTATAAATGTTACTTTGTGCTGGTCAACTCAAGAAACGTTCAACCCTACTCTCAGTGAAGTGAAAGGAGAATTCCCATTCATTGCATGGAAGTAAAACAAAACAATTCCCAATGTTTCAGGGATTTTTGAAGAATACTGCTATTCAAATTACTTCAGAATGCTTCAGCTAAAGGGTCACTTGGTATTCAGCTATGTCCAATTTTCAACTCAGAATGCAGAGCACACTAGACCTGTGAGAACTTATCAGCTTTTATTTTGCCTATCAAATTACTAGTATGTTTTTGCCACATAAAAGAGTGAAGTTCCACCATTCCCACAAGAAGACAATTTCTACTGAGAAAAAACAAGTAGATGCAAAATCTTGCTTTTTAGCCTAATGGTACTGCTGCAATGTCCAGGTATGTCCTGCCAGTTCTGTAGCTTATTCTGTGCAGCCAGTGCAGGGGGGACAGTTGTACCACCACAAAGCTTCAGTGTGAACACAACAGATTTCAGTACCAATCATCTTTCCTACAGATAAATAGGAAAGTACCAAATGTGTCAACTTACAAAATCATTACTGGTATCTTTTTCAGCTCTACAGTTTTTGTCATCTGTTTTTACAGAACAAAATTTGAATTATTAACCCTTATTAGAACATGGAACATGCAATGCTGCTTGCTCAACATACTAAAATGGGATAAAAGGTTGTATCAGTGTATTGTGAATGCACAGTAACAGACCTTCTAAAGCATTCTCTACATTCTTCAAAACTGATACAGTCCTTAGACAACATTTCAGCTGTTATGAGTAATGGGAACCAAATGGTTTGAATCATGGTAACAAATATCAACTGCTCTGCGAGTGAAAATTTCAGAGAGAAATAACAGCAGTCAAACAATAGCCTCTTTTAAATTAAAGACAAAGGAAAATTTTTTACAGACATTCAGGTGGTTAGGATTCTGGTCATCAGCTTTATGCATCACCTCACAACACAGGAGCTGCATAATATAAAATCTGTAATAAACTTAAAAGTATCTTGTAAGTTCTTCTAAATAAGGACTTTATCTTATCTTTATCTAATCTTTATAGTGGTTTGTGCAAACAAGAAAATACCCGTCCAAATTACAAGCAAACTACATCCTGCACTCCAAACAGATCTGACTTTTGATCTCTATGGTTTCCTTTTTGAGGTCTACCCAGCTCTTTCCCATTGGGTTTTCTCCAGGAATCAAAACCTAGTCAGTATCACTTATGTGAAACTAAGATGAAGGGCTTTGGCAACATTTCCAGATTATAATCAGCAAAATATCATATCTCCCACTAACCAATATATGGAAACTCACCCACGTAAATGATATCATCCTGATTCAACTAAGCATGCTCAAACTGAGCAGTGACATTCATGCACAGGGAAAAGTCCACAGAATGAACAAAACAATACTCCTACAGTTAATTATATTCAAAGACAACAGGCAAATAATTGCTTTACACTTGTACATACTCCGAATTCTACATTGTACATCTTGTTAGAAACAAAAATATTATTTTAGTTTTGATTTTAAAATTATTTTAGTGGCTATGAAAACTGGCACGATGACAGCATTTTTTACATAAAGTCCTATATTTATCCACTGAGTTTAGGTTTCCTTGCCAATATCCTTTGGCTTTTACCTACAGGAGCTGCTTCTGCTGGCAAGCAATAAGTTCACTTCTATGGTTCACAGTTGAGGCTGTCAACAAATGTGCCAACTGTATAACATGGATATCTATTCAATAGAGAGGACTCAGCAGAATTATTCTATAGGTTGTATAAATGTCACTTGGTGATAACTTTTAGTTACTGTATATCTCAGCTGAATTTAGTCCTGTAACCTGTTACTCCTCTCAGAAACTTATTTCACAAATCAACCAACCACGAGAAGCCACTGTCAGAGGACTTGCCCTGGTTCACTAGCAAGCAAACTTAAATATAATTTACAACTCTATACTTATATCAGTGCAAATATGCCTATTAACGTCTGTGAGCTTTTGATTAGCTCTTGCCAACTTGTAATGAATGAATATTTTTCAGATAGACAACAAAGAGAAACATTCAACCCAACTGACATGTACTTTTTTTCCCTTCTGAGGGTTTAGAAAAGATAGTTTCAGCAGTAAAAAGTGTTAGGATGAGCACATACTCTTTTTCCATTTCTAATCACTGCAGTATACAGGTATGTCCACAGGATATAACAAAGTGCTAAAGCAGTGTCCAAAAGAGAGAGACTTCGTACAAAATAGGAATTACTTGCAGTGTTTTGCAGTGTAACCATCTAGAGCAATTGCTGTTGGCACAGGTCTAACCAATTTGTGAGCAGGCAAAATGCCATCTGAGCAGATGGCATGAGGTACACAGCCAAATAGCCATGTATGTGCATCGGCTGTGGGTAGTAATGGCATGATTCCCAGCCATGAAGGTCTAAACAGTTGTCCATCCTGATCTTAAAAGCTCATGTTTATAGAGAATTGTCATCAATACTCTAGCTTTGTACTATATTATCCTTGAAATAAAAAATGTTCCTGGAGATGAAAATGACAGATAGTTGAGTTTCAGGAGAACTCCTCTGTTCATTTCTTTGTGGTTTCATTTAACAACTTTTAAAAATGAAAAAAAAAAGCACAGTGATGAAAACAGGCTCCAGTTTCCCAGGCCCTTTTCACTTGTTGCTTGCTGCTGTGGTAATAGCGTGCAGGAAAGATTTTGAGCTGAAGAACAGAGAATTAGCGCTGGGTAAGGGAGTTTGGATAAGGTTATGCTTGTGCTGCAAAACTGCACATGGATTGGTATCATCATCCTCCTCTTTTTTCTTGTTCTCAGATTATGTAACTGTCCCCAAAAAAGAAAAGAACAATATGTTTTTCTGCTGTGGAGGTTCACAGGACTTACTCAAAGCATCATGAACACCCCCATGGCTAGGAACAGTCAACAGTACCTGGAGCTTTACAAACCTTATCTTTTCATAAGCATGGAACTACAAAACAGCTCTAATTCAACTTTGCCTGGAAGTTTTAAGAACAGTGTAACTCAGCTATGCCTGAAGATCCAAAGCTATGATTTTGCTGAAGCAAATTTCACTTAAATTCTTCAGTCCTTTAGTGCAGCTAATAATCATTAAACAGCTATTTTTATCCACCAGAATTATTTAATTTTCTGCTTACAAACTGATCAAGAAAGATTCAGTTATCTTTGTGATCATTAGTTACTTGAAATGATTTCACATATCATTTCAGTGATTGGTTCTCATCTTAAAATCTCCATAGATTTTCATTATGTATGTTTAGCATAGAGCTCAGTTTGTTAATTGTACACAAATGTTACAATGACGTTTCTGTCCTCTGTCAGGATGAACTGCAATTCTACAATCAAGATTTTGATACAAATATCTGCAATTCCAAATTCCAAATTAAAACTCTGACAAGTAAATTCTGCTTCTCTTAAAAATGCTCCTTGCTAGTAAATGTACCTCCATGCAACATAAACATTACCTTGCCATTTTATTTATCATTTTTATTTTTCTAAATGTTGGGGGGAAAACCCACAAGAGACAGACTCAGTTCAGTAAGCAGAACTGACCATTTGAGAAAAATATAAAACATGCTCACTTTTTAAAATATAATAAATACTAAACTTTAATCCTGTGATACATACTAAATGTTATTTTCAATCAACAATATTTGATTCTATATTAGCATCAATCCACTTGTCCGAGATTTTTGCTTACCTACCATGCAATAATATTAATATTTAGAGAAAATGTTGCCTGCTGCAATTTAATTAGTTTTACTGAATGATCCATCCTTACAAATTCACTGGTACAGAAAAGTGGATTCTCTGTGGATAACTTGGGCTGATTCAATAATGTACCTACCAGTGCTCAATAGAATGCACAAAAGACTGTCAACTATAGTCTTTTAAGACATGTCTTGATGGATGCCTTTTGCATATGCCAAATAATCTGGCAGGTAAGAAGACAAACTTGGTGCCTCTGAAACAAAACAAAGAAGAACAACAAAAGGCCTACTACAGACTTCAAAAGGGCTCAGGACATGGACTATAATCATATTACAGATTCCAGATTATCAAGATTGATATAAAAGGAATCACAGAGAATCGTAGGAGTATTTGAGGTGGAAAAGCTGTGTTACCTTTAGCAGTTGCTTATTGTTAAACTTGTACAAGGAACTGACCAAAAGAGAGCAGTTTGCTTGAAAGGAAAAACAAAATTCAGCAGAAAAAAATGAGCATGTTATCTGAAACAAAGCTGTGATTGTCAAGGACTTGCTAAAATAGCTCCTTGCTTTAGCTCTTCACTTTTGCAGTATGTCTTGAACATATTGAACATTTCAACCTTACAGAGAGAACCTGTCAAATCTCAGAAGGAACTAGCAGTACAACTGTATGTAAAATAGGGTAGCAGAGATGAAGTTTACATAAGCAAAACATACTTTTGCCCCAAGATCTGAAAGTTTCAAGTAGTTTTCAGTAAGTGATAAATACATGGTTTGCTAAACCTCTTCTCCACACTGTATCTTAAAAAAAATGTTTGCCTCAGTAAGTGGCATCAAAACCACAAATACTGTCTGCATTGTTAAACTGATCAGGCACACAAAGGAGAATAAATTACATATATATGCAGAAGACAGGGATGTTGCATGTTAAGCAGAGGGATAAATATTTGGTGATGGCATCCATCCACTCTCTACAGTACTTACCATACCCGGGCAAGTAAAAGCCTTTCACATTTCCTGTTTGTCCAGGGCAGCTGTAACAACAGCAGATAGTGTAAATGGTTCAGGAATCCAAAAGAAGGCCCATTTCTCCTAAACTTGCCCTATTTAGACATGGAAGTCATGATGGATTTGACATTATGAGATGACAGTGGAATGCTTATTTTGTGTAGGAGGTTACTGAAAAAAAAAAAGATTCATGAATGACATCCATCTTTTCAGGCTAACCAAAGAAGAGCTGCAAACAACAACACTGATTAAAATTGGAAAAAAAAAAATTCAGAATGAGGAGCCACAAGAAACCTCCAAATGACAGCTACTTCTATCTGAAGAAAAGACCAAAAATTTTGGGCAAAATGCTAGGACTATTCAAAAAGACAGTAATTTTGGAGATCAAGTGGTGAAGAATAGGAACTATGAAGATGTCAAGAAAGAACTTGAACAGACATTGCTCAAGATGGCAAGAGCTGGAAGGTTGAACACACTAAAATAAAAATCAAAAGCACTGCTTAGCAGAGATTATTATAGCAATGAGGTACTCAACAAATGGATTAAAAATGGTGTGGATGATTGAATACTAAGAAAGTGTTTTTCAAGCAGCAGAACTCACAAAGACACTTTTTACTGATATGTCTGTCTGTTATGTTTACATACCAGCCTGTTATACTTACAGTATCTCTAACTCTCAAGACAACCTTGATGGACAAGAAACTGTGCAGTCTTTTAGCTTTCAAAACTAAATGCATGATAGTTAATGCATTATTGCCATGGATTAGACTGACAGCTGAGTTCTGTCTGCTTTCCTTTCAAAAGCAACCTCCCTCCGACATCAGCTACCAATTTTTGTAAATTATGGGGAACTTCACATGTCTTTCACCACCTCTCTTAGGAATTAGCCTGATGCTGACACAGATCTACAATATGCTCACGGTGCATTTTATCTCATTGGGATCATGTCCAAATTTAATGAAGCTGCAAAGAAGGCTGAGGACAAAAATGAAGGAAGAATTTCAGGACTTGTTTTTCTTGAGCTTATCCACAGGTAGAGAATGACGTATGGCACTACTTTTTCCCAGTGGTGAATCTAAATGTGGATAAAAATATAAGGAATTGGAAACAAAAACCCAAGAAAAAGAATCCAGTCTTCCTCTAATATTAAGGAACCTTTCTAACCTTCATATTTCAGTATGGCACTGGGCAAAACCACATTCATACCAAGTCTTAAAACTAAAGCAGAATCTTCTAGAAGAAGTGGATCATAAATTTCTATGCTGAAATCTAAGACACACTCACAGTGAACGGCAGGGTGTTTTACGGTCATTTAGCACATTCTGGGAGTTAGAAAGTACTAGTGTGTCTTTGTGACCTTGCTCAAGTCACTTACAGGGAAACTGTCAACTAAAAAAAGTAATTCATACACTTCTGCCTCAAAATGACTTAGCTCCTGTTATTACGATTTGTCTGGTATTAGTATGCATAAATCTACTACCATTACGACATAAATGAAAAATAATGATCTCCATTTTCCATTTCACTAATATAGTGAACTTCTGAAGTCTTTTTCTGTCTCTTAGTATTTACATGTGCAATTTCTGTTCTTAAGCATAAGTGTGTTAAGACAGCAATGGAGGACAGTAAAATGAATAAATACATAAAAAAATGAAAACCATTTATCTTCCACAATCCTTAAAAATTACAGTAGGAGATTTAAGTAGAGGCATAATGACTGAGACCACATTAACATCAGTATTTCAAATTGCCCAGATTTGGATTTAACTGCACACTCTCTGTTCTGAATCTAACTAAATCTAACAAGGGGACAATTACATACCTCAAAGAGGTATAATAGGACAACGTTAAATGATTTAAAATCTCAGAGGGAAAGATAAGAAAAAATACTATTCTGTTAGAATCCCTACATACAGACAGTAAGGTTTATGTAGTCTGAAGAGCAGGACATCATCTCATCTCTATTACTTGTTTTATTTATGCCAACTGGAAATTTTACAACTTTTACTGTTTGGTTCACGCCAAGAAAGCAGTGTATCAACTCAAGTTCACTGATGGAAAATGTGACAGTACATTGCAACTTCAATTTTCAAGTGATTAAAAAAAATAATAATAATTTTAAAAAAAGATATCTTGCAGGACTGTAAATCACCCCTTTCTAGGGACCTTGGCAAATACTAGGAAAAATGTGCTTGTGAGATAGATCCAAATTGGAATCTAGTATTTGAATCAGCCTAAAATATAAATGGAGATGTCCTCCACACCACAGCCAGGCATAATATGGTTTTTATAATATTCCTCAGCGTCACTGAAGATTCACTCAGATTCACTTTGAAAACACATGTACAAAGCATGGCAATAAAAGGGTTATTCAAGTACCTTAAGCATCTGCTTTTGTGATTAGTATTTGAAAGGAGATGAGTGCTTCACTTGCAAGGCACAAAATGACATGGATTATAACAGGTACTGTTAATGACAGTATATGAATGTTTAATAATGCAGAGTGATTAAGACTGGGTCTGTACTTTATTATTCTATCTTCTACATATGTCAGAATGGCTTGAATACCTCTTGGCATGATATTTAATTAAAAGTAAAAGTTAATTTTTCTCATTCACTTCAGGTGTAAGAGTTATTACTTATTATTATGCTGGGTTTCCTAAAATGACTTTCTTTCTTTAATTGATTGGTTACAGTGGGAATTAATACAACTTTGAGTTCTTTGTTTTGTCTACAAAAATGTAAAATATCATATTAGTTGACGGAACACTGTTTAATATATTTATTTTAAAGGAGCAATATTTCCCCCCCCAGAGTTGCTATACAAAGAACTACATTTGTAAAAGTTCACAAGTGATACATACATTTTCCAGTGGATGTGGCCCTCATAAAATGACCAAGACCTTTCATCCTGTAACTTTCTTTCAGCTTCTTTGAAAAATCACAGAAGATGCATTTTATCCCAATAATAATAATAATAATAATAATAATAATAATAATAATAAGCCCACAAACCACTCAAAAAAAATCTGGAACTAAATATTTTGTCCATGAATTTCATGCCCAACAAAACTGACAGCAGCAAAACTGCAAAAGGGACCATCTTAATTGTAAATAATTTCTCCTTCTAATCCGATCTTGTCATTTTCATACAACAATCTTGCTAAAAACCCAAATAAAAGTAGTGAGAAAACCCCAATTCAAGTCACTCTTTGAACTGAGGAAGACTGACACAGATTGGTACATCGGCTTTTTGTATTTCTAGAAGTCCCTAGTAGAACAGTATTTTCTAGAGACAGTACAATTAGATACATAACCTTAAGTAGAAAGTACTTCTGCAAGAAGCCAACATAACAACTAAAAAAAAGAAGGTTTGTCTAAACCAGCACCTAATTTTAGGTGTTTCTTCAAACAAATTCACTATAGAACACGATTTCCTGGAGATTTAGGGACTTTTAAATTCTTGTTCTCAGGCACTGGGCTCTGTAAAATGGGAATACAATTTTCTTATATTAAACCTCACTGTGAAATTATATTAATTTGAAACTATTTCTACTGCAAAGAGAGTCATATAAAAGTCTATAAATAAACAACAGTGTAAATCCCATTTATTCAGTGAATACTTGCCCACACTAGATTGCAACTCTGCTTCAAAAAATATGTTTGAAGGCTTCAGGAATAAAAGCCCATATGTTTATCTCCTGTATAAGAATGTGAAGAGAGGGATAAATTAGTATAAGAAATTTAGTGGTCCAAAGACTGATTTAAATGATGTACAGTCCCCTGGTCTGTGCAGCTGAAGGTGATGAGGCATGGGTAGATTCAGGTAAGGGAAGAACAAGCTACAAATACCATGCCAAGTATGTGCGTAATTTTAATCTGAAATGTATCCCTAACTCATCACCTGCTATTTTTGAGGCTTAAGCAAGATGCCTTTCCTAGGTATTGTGACATCCTATAGCTGTATTTTCATTTCTGTATTTTTTTTTAAAGAAACCTTCTTTTGCTTCTCTGATACTCTCTGCTCCCAACTACTCATTTATTCCTGCTGTCTCCTCAACTCTCCCCCAAACCCAGGTTTCTCAGAGTGATGAGATAGGCAAGGCAGTCAATTCAGCCTTTAGGAACACCGTGCAGAAATATAGGAGGGAAAAATTATGGAGAAGGACCAAGTAAGCAAGAAAACAGAGGGAAAGTTCATATGCTTTCATTCATGACATTTTTGATTTTGTAGGTCTGTTTCTAGCACTCAGTCAAATTTCACGTGGCTGAGCAGAGATTATAAAGCTTTGTTGAAAGTCACCTTGCCTAGCCGAGTAGTACTACTGAATTTAAAAGAAATTGCTACTGACTTATATTAATAATTTGGTTCTTCATCTGCAGGTCAAATAAACACAGCATCTTCACAAAGATGCTCATTCTTAGCATTTTCTTTCTAAAAATAAATTTACCATAATACCAATAGATTTGCACACAGAGTTTCAGCAAGGCTATATTTTACACTTTTCAAGCAAAAGGAAAAGTAATGAAGATGAGCTGAAGTTCTTACAGTCCTTAGAACATTTAGATATGTGAGTTATTATTTTACAGATCCACTAGCAATTCTTCACTTCAAATTTTAATGCAGCACAACATAGGACTATAAAGAAATTGAATCCTCCTACATTCCTGTTTTCATAAAGAAACCAATCGCTAAAGTTATAATTTTCATTACAGTTTAATGTTGTTTTTTCATTTGCCCACAGTAGACCAACCAGATTCTGATACCTAACCTCATGCAAACCAATACAACTAAAATATATCCTGTCAACACTTCTACATCTTCAGTGATTATATGCATCTCTATCTGCAATGATATTTCTATAAAATTCACAGTAATGAAGATAGAAATATGGACTTCAAAGAGGAGAAGAAAGCTATGTAGCTAAGTTTCTTAAAAGCTTGATAGTACAAGAAAAGGTTTGTTTTTACCATAAGGTTTCCTTTCTACTTTAAAATCTGAAGCAGATGAAAAAATTCAGATCAATAAGGTTAGAATAATAATACTTAAGAGAAAGCAATACCCAGATAGCCCCCGGGGGCATAGATTACTTTTCTTTCAACACTATGTCTCTAGACATGGCTAAACTCTTCTAGTAGACCTGTGAAAAATAAAATATTGATATAGACTTTCTATCTGAGCTGGATCACCAATCTTTCTACCATCTACCCACTCCCCCAAAGGAAAAAACCCAAAAAAACAAAAAACAAAAACAAAACAAAAAAACCCACCCACCAAATGACTGCCTGCCAACAATCTGAGGAGTCTCTACAAGCAAATTTATGTAGATTTTTAATAGTATATGTTTTAATTTAGATGTCACTTTATTTGCCCAGTGTAGGAAATGAAGGCATGAGTGAAATAAGGAAGTGGACACAGCTGCATATTTGCTGTCTTGTATTTTTAATCTGCTAACTTTTTAAGCAGCTGATTTACAAAATTAAAGGTTTAATTCCTATTTCATCTGCTGAAAAGGAGCATGAATTATAAAGAATTTATTAAAAAACAAAAAAAACCCAATACACTCCCCCACTTTTCATAAGTGCTAAACACTTTACAAAAGATTTAGAATAGATGAGTAGACAGACAAACATAAATTTCACCTACAAAATGAGTTTAATGACATTAAGTTTAATTGTCCCAAAAAAACCAAAGTGCAGGCACATGGGCACTACAGCAGTATGAAGTTTATGCTTCTGTAGGCATCTTTCAGACTACAACTACAGAGAATGGAACTACTTACTTTGATTGCTTTGCTCCTACGGTCTATAACTTACATCTAACCTGGTTCTCAAGGCATCCTTGCCTTGTGGAACCTGATTCACACAGCTCTAAGCAGATAGTTACGCATTCAACTATTTTACCCAATCAGAACATTCTAATTTCCAAAAGCATTTTATAATCAGATTATACCATGTTGACATTTATTTACAAATTATAGTGTTTCCATGTATCATAACCCTTATAATCATGAACAGCTTTAGAAGAATTCTCTGTGGAAGACAGCTTTGATAGAAAATCGTTTCTGTACTCCCAGTTAATTACTGATTTTTTTCCGCCAATTACAAATTTGAACTCAATCCCACAGATTTATAATTTACAATCAGTAGCCAATGCATACAAATTACCCTTGCTTCTCTTTTAAACATGACTAAAAGTTCAATTTATTAAATGCTAAATCATATGAATTATCCACAGTAAAATGCTGTGTAGTTAAACCTTCTCTGGCTACTGGACATCACAGAATAGTTATTTATTTTAACTAATCAATCTTAAAAGCTACTAAAGGCTTTTCTACACTCAGCATATGTGTTTGCACTCTAACCTACTAGATTAGTATTGCCAGTTTAGCCTCTTAATCAATTTAAATATATATATATTTAAAAGCATTAGGATAAATAATACAAGTAAAACAAAATTTGAAGATTGAAAAAGGATGATTAACCTGCTAAAAAAACCCTCAGCCAGCAAGGCAGAGAGAAACATTAATTTAGACTTCCTGCTCTCGTAATTCAGTCACTGACTCAGAGTAGACTGAGGTTTCAAAATTTACCTCAGTTACAAGGAAACTGCACTTCTCTGCAATTTAGTTCACTCCTTTACTCCCTTTCCCACCTGACCTTCAGCTGTACGAGAGAGAGTTCCACACTGAAATATTTAAAAATAAGTAAATAGGGACAAAGCATCATTTCTTGCAGCTATGCTGACAGAGACAGAGCACACAGAGAAGAATGTACCCCAAGTTCAACAGCGCTAATGAGTCCAGAATTCATGTCTTTTCCTGAAAGCCTCTTCAGTAGAGGTTATGAAAGCTTACATCAGCAGATGTTACAAATATTATCAACGGAGTCTCTTTTCTGATGAAAACATCAGGGAATGAAGCTGTGACAAAAAGAAATAATGACCAGGCAAAACTGAATTCATATAATCCAGCTTAGAACAACTACATATACAGCATTTTGGTAGTTTGCTTTTTTGCCAACTAATGCACTATGAGATATAATAAATGAAGAAATTTCAAAAACTTTTGATTAGGTTTAGTAAAGTGCTTTCAGGCAAAGAGAAGAAACATGAGATTAGACAACATATAGAGGAAGCATCCTGTCACTAAAAAAGTACTGCAAGAGATGACAAGAACAAAATTAACTTTAGCTCTGCATATTACAGATTTGGCCTCTAAGCTATCAACAAATAGATGGCTACCTTATCTAGAAGATAAAAACAAACAAAGTTCTGTAATTTCAATCTGTGGGATTTAGATTAAAATAGATATAGGGTTACTGATTAAAGGAGAAGTTGTTACAAACATAAATCCTTGTTTATCTGCATTCTTTTTATAATGAAGACTGTCCTAAAAATATCTGAGTAAAAAATTCAGAGCGGCAATCATTTCAATAATTATCTTACTGCAATGCTTTCCTCACCTTTCCTTTCAGTACTATGGTAGAAGGTACTGTTGAGAAGGTGCTGCTGTTACTAAAATATTCATATCCAATTGATAACTTGATAAATTTTTCTGATCCTTACAAAGAAATTTCCTCTACTTAAGTTTCTGTTTTCAATTACACTGGACTGTGATTGCAACAAAAGATACAAACACTTTGCAGTTCAGTTTATTGTAGGAACAACTTTAAGGAGACAATTCTTTGACTTCTGAAGTAAAACCACAGATTGTAAAAGCTTTCACAGTGATAAAAGTACTCTGAGAAAAAGTATCCATGCATTTTAGTAAATATAAAGCAATTGTGAAACTACTGTAGTGAAAAAAATCTTTATGCATTTTAGGTATGTGTCCAATACATATTTCCAGAAGAATTCTTTCACTCCAAAATACATGCATGTAACCCTTAACAAAAAAAACCCAAACCAAACAAAAACCCAAAACTAACAAAAAATCCCAACTAAGCCAAACAGTAATGATGTAACATTTAAAAAATCTCTCAAAAGAATTTTCTAATGACTTTGCTGCATCTTTCTGACTACTCAAGTGTTTAAAGTGTACTAAGTTTGAAGCTACCCTGCTCTCAATATTTAGTTTCTTGAATATACAGTGTTTAATACTGGGGGAATTAATGATAAAAGTCCCCCTATGCATTAAGTGAATAGTAATTTTATCCCTACAATCATACCAAAAATGAATCTTCATTTTAATGAAATTCTGGTTTCGACATGAATCAGGTACACATCTCTTATCATATACTCACACTTTTTTCTCAAACATGCTTGAAATAAATGTTTTTGAACCCGTCATTAGAAAACAGAGGTTTAATCGTTTGACTGCAATGAATAAACAAACACATTATAGTCTAGATAGCCTCAAATTACAATGCTTAATGGTAAGAATTCAAGAAAGTAATTTTGTACATACAAACAAATAATCAAGTCTGTAAAATATGCATTATTGCTGAAAAGAAATATAGAATCTCCTGAAATACTGATGGAATTTGTCATTGCTGTTTCCTTTAAATCTTTATGCTATTTAGTTTTCCTCCCTGCCTCCTCTATCAGGATTTCACTGCCACAGGAAACCACCAGAAATATAAATGCGTCTGTAAGTAGTCAAAATACTACCTCAGATGTGTTTACTAAATGGTGTTTATTGTTTCTGTTTGATTTTTTATTTTTATTTTTTTAATAAAACAATATTAATGGTAATGGGAGCACTAATGGATTCCTTGACCAATCCTTTTACCTAAAATCTCAAAGGCTCTGTGTGGACTCTTTCAGAAGTCCACAGGAAGACTCTTTGACTTTAATAGGGCTGAAGTGCATTATAGCATGTAGTAAGTATTAGACTCCTTGTCTCGCAGGGGGACTTGGTACACTGAGCAGTGTCCTAAATTTTCCTAGTGTTTTTTTTTTTTTTAATTCATCACTCTGCTACATTTTGCTCCGCTTCATCTCTACTCACCCAATCTGACTGTATTTTAGCATCCTCCTATCACCAAATCTCCAAAATTCTGGAATAAGACTCTTTAACACTAGTGTTTGTGAATTTCAGGAGGCAAACTAGGGGCTGGCTTGAATTTGAAGCCTCCTCCATAACCGTGACACAAAACTGGCTTCACCTGGTTCAGTCCCAGTCTGCTAAAAATATCCCAAGTAACTGGACAGAGGCCCCTGCAGTTTCACTCTCTTAAGCCTATGATTATTCTCAAGTTATCTGATGTCACCCCACAGAGAAAAACGGACTCTGCAAGGTACAGACATGTCAAATAGAGGAAGTTACATCCATAGCGAACTTGAGGATGGGGGTAGGTGGAGTTGAAGGGATGCGCGCCTGGCGCGGGTATCCTCGGACAGCGGGGAGGGGAGCTCACACACGCTCACACCGGCAGCGCCACCAACAGCAATGCTGCACCTCCTGAGAGCCAAACCACAACCGGAGTACCTCGGACTCAACTCACAGCCAAGTGCAGACCCTACACGACACTGGGTTTTTTTTGTCCTCTGGGAGATGGAAAACACAGTTTCATAAACCAAGCCAACCAACAAGATACCTTAACTGGATAAAATTTAAAAACACAAACCCAAACCAAGCCCCAAACCTTTCTATCACACGCTGGCAGGTAACACACCTTTCTTCAGTGAAACAGAAAACTACTTCTTGAGCTGTGGAAAACTGGAACTGAAGAGATAGCACAGCCAAACCAAGGACTGGTAGAAGAGGTGTTTCTCAGTAATTGACAGTGTAGAAGAAACTTGGAGGGAAACGCAAGTTTAAAATCAGTTTTGTGCTGTTACTCTGTTACTTTTTCTTTGTTATGCAGAGGAAGCCAGCACTAAAATTCATTGCTGATACTTGTAGGTCAGGTTTAGACTAAAACAACAAATTCTATCTCCTATCATCGCACTGATTTTTTAATTTGAACTTCTGAAACACTAATGTAAAGTTCTTACCATTTCCCCTTGAAACTAGCCAAAATTCAGTTACCAATACACAGTGACACAAGTTCAGCATCCCTGATTACAGATCACAACTTGTAATATTCATATGTCAACATTAAACGGTTCTCTTTAAAACAACTTTAACCATTACTAGTGTCACCCTCATACACAGACATTTTCTCATTGAGATTGTCATGCTGCCATCGTTTCCAAACAGCAATGGTTTAGTTGCTAAATACAGAACCACGAATTTTGCAGGTATCTGTTTGTTGTTCCAAATACAAAACCCTGAGCAAAGCAGTTCGACATGAACACTTCAGAGTCCCCAGGCTCCTGACCCTCACTGCGTAGAGATTAATTCTAAAAGATTAGTTCTATTTGGTTAGAAATGTTGGTGAGAGCAGAGAAAGCAGTCTATTACTTGCCCTAAAAAATTCTGCCTTCAGCAGCCAAAAATACTGTGATTGCCTCCCAAAAGTTCTTCCTGTTGCCCTGTGCCAGCCCACAGTTATTTATTATTTGTATTAACACAGCATTTAAGAATTGTTGTCATGATCCCAAGGGCAAAGAAGAGCTATACAAATACAAAAGAATAAAAGGTCAGTTCTTGTCATAAGTGTCCTGAATTGGAGGCATGAAAAGCTTTATCTAAAATATCACTTCCTTTGGATTTATCAGCTCTGATTAAATCTTGCATTTGATATTTATTTACATCATAGTTCACATAAATACTATGTAAGCCTAAATCTGAAAGAGTATTCTAGCAAAAAAGGCGCAAGTTCTTGATTTAAAAATTCAGAAGTCATTCAAGTATGAAATATAACATAATAAATAACAATAAAACACATTCCAAGGCTATTTTTAGTAATAAAGATCTTTCCCAACTGCTATACCATCTTGTCTGGCTAAAGAAACTATTTCACCCCTAATCCCCATGAAAAAACCTTGAGGGGTTTACTGGTTACATTTACCTTTGTTATTCCTTTGTTTAAGAGTTACATACCCATTTTCCTCTCAGTCTGGCTTATATTACTATTCAATGTAGATATGTCAAGAAAGGTACATTTCACTTGCATCCTTTGACTATTCCTTCTGGTTTAAATAACATCCCAGTTCACTACAATATTTTCAGGAGTGTTACAAAGTCACAGAGCCCAGGTCCACCACAGATGTATAAATCATAGACTGCAAAAAGTTATCATTGCTAATGTATCTTCTCAAATTCACAATATTTAGTTTATGTTCATAGAGACCAGAGACAGTTTATTAATTACAGAGTTACAAACTTGGCATTTAGAGTGCTCTCACCCTTCCCTCACAGCACTTGTCAGTTTTGGGCTCTTGCCATCACCACTATGCTATAGAAAATCAGTAAATCAGAATTCATTATATGATTCAATCAGTTTTCCAAGTACCTAATTTACCCAAGAAGAATTTCATGGCCTCTAAAATTATCTTCATAATCCTTTTTAGCCTATGTTTCTCTTTCTACTTCTTGTGTAATAAAACACAACCTTTTGAAACAAACCTAGAGATGTAGCTCACGTACATAAGGTGTTACCCAATCCTGCCCAAGAAATACAAAACTTCTAATTTTACACATGAAACCCTTTAGGAAAACATATGGGCAGTGTATTACGTGAGATTAGCTGTGATTATCTGTTATCTCTTTCAGCATGAATTGCTCAAAAATTACTGAAAATACACTTTCAATTTCTTAAGATAGAGGAATATTTCTTTATATTTCATAACCTTAATTTTTATATTCTTCCCTTTACATCAACAAATACACTCCATGATCACAACTGATCACATGCAGATTCACTCAGCTGATGTTCAGTGCACTTAATATATAAACAAATGCTTATTTAACACAACGAGGCTAATGTTGCATTTGGTGGCTTTTTTACTTTTCTTCCTAATACCAGCAAATACCTGCTAGTTCTACACTGATGTGAACCAGTGAGACACCAGTTCTGCACTTTGCTAATTATCCCTTTCTACTTCTCAATTGCTACGCATGTCCTTGGAACTAAAGTTCAAGTTGGTGTCAAAC
Source organism: Trochalopteron elliotii (assembly GCA_024734555.1). NCBI lineage: Eukaryota > Metazoa > Chordata > Aves > Passeriformes > Leiothrichidae > Trochalopteron > Trochalopteron elliotii. The sequence goes on from JANPWX010000215.1 coordinate 3,225,122, forward strand.
CACTGTACACGATACAGCCAAATCAGGAAAACGTGAGGATTTCTTGATCAGTTGGCCTCTGAGTTGTTGTATTCCAGCATTAGCAGCTACAGAAATCCATTTAGGGTAACCTGAAATGTTAAACATACATACATTTATATATATATATATATATATGTATGTATAAAGTCTGCTCATATGAGCTTCCATGCATGTAGCTGAGCCTTTTTTCCCCCATTATTTGAATCTCCTGGGGTTATGGGAACTAACCTGACAATGTTTAAAAGCGGCTCATGTCAGTCAATCAGTTTATCTCAAGAGACAGCTGTGAAACTTGATTTGGATTCAACAAATACTGTATGCCATGTGGATAGATGCCTAAAAATCAGCTAGAATAGGCTGCTTAATTAAAGCCATATGTTCCCATCAGTTACACACCGCACACGGAAGCAGCTGGTCACAAGTTATACAACTTACATGCAAAGTGCTAGTAAACCCTTTATGTGGGAAGTTAATGTCTAGATGGCATTCTGACAGTGCTGGCTAGTACCCTTTCATACTTGGATGTACTTCATTCAGGTTCAGTGTTGTACTGTACTTAGATGCTTGCCAAAATATTATTTAAACCTTGATCCAGTGCAAGAATAAAAGAGTCTCAGAATTTTGGTGGGTTTATTTTGTAATGCAATATGGAAACCCCACAAATTAATGTTAAAATAGCACCAACAGCTAGAATTACCTGCAGGGGTTTACTCAGTAGAGACTGATGACCAGAACGAAAGAAATTCAAACATGTAATTCTTCAAGAATTCTATGGGGCTGCGTGTTTTTATCAGACCTGTGAAATCAGTAAGACTTTGATCATGGGTCTCAAAATTTCACAATCAAATCCCCATATCAAGAGAAAAACCACTGACTGAGGACTATGATATTGATTTATGCCTTGCTAGTGACTGCTAATTAGTAAATGCCATAATTCTTATTGGCAGGCACTTGCCAATAGTAATGGTAATGAAAAAAACAATGTAGTTTTACTTGCAGTAGGGCTCTTTAATCCAGACAGTATACAAGATGTCTTATGTCACTGCAAATTTAAAAGCATAGTTAAATGAACTTTGGCCAGGTAAAGGCACAAGACTTTAGTTCATTAGAAAGTCTGGGTGGAAAAAGTTCTCCTGACTTTTCTAGGAAATACTGACTTCATCTGGCTGGCTTTGCAAGAGCAAAATATAGGTACACCATAGAAAGCAGAACTGTGCTAATACGGGTTTTAAGTTTGTTTTCCCTTTTAACAAAATACGTGCAATCTGGCTCAAAGAAAGTATTGTGAAAAACCCTTACAAACCAAAGGAAGTTCTGCATGATCCTCAAAGGAATGTGTTTGCAAGCAGTAGCTTATAAAGAGTTCCAACAGTGCAAATCCACAGGCAAATTTCATGATGAAACTATAAGCTATTTTATTCCTTGTGGCATAAAAACGCTGGTTTCCAGAGGGGTTAGAGTTTGACCCATACTTGGAGAACAAACCTTGGTGCTCAATTCTATCACACTTTTGGGCCACTTTAAAGAATGGTAATGACTGCACAGAATAGAACATAAGGTTTCAACCAACTGGCTAGAAAAGCAATCTGGAGAGGAACGTATTGACTCTCTTTGATGGGGCCATAAACTGTAGACATTCCAGCCCTTCAGCCTACATATGGTATAAATAATACTGCATAATGATGTTTTTCTTGGCATACATGATAATGATGCTATGTATTTATCTAAGAGAAGATAAACTTTCATTCCTGTTCTAAACCATGACAAACGAAGGTACAACATCATCAGCTTTTACACATATGAAGACTGTGCCTTCATAGCCAAATGTTTGTGATACTAAATTTTCTGAATACTGGAGAGGTTAAGATATGTATTGCTTTGGGCACAGCACTGGGAATAAAAGGGCTATTAACCATTAACCCCATTAACCATTTCACTAAATATGCACTACATGAGACATCTTTATATAGTGACTGAATTACAAAGAGCCTCATTGGAAGTAAACTGTAGTCTGCTTTTATTTTTTCATTGCAATTACCATGCATTCTGCGTCCATTTGAGACACTACCTGCAAGTTTGACCTTGGAGTCTTGTAACTGTTAAGTACTTCAAGTAATAATACCAATTTTTGCTTCTGCTGCTGAGAGCTAAATCAAGAATGGAAAGTTAAGACTCTTATATCCACTTGGTGTTTGTAACTCATTAGCTGTTCAATATATATGTTTTTATATATCCAAGCTAGCAGAAAACACAGATTTTTGTAGCCATCTAGAGGGACTTTATATTTCACCCACCGGGAGTAAATATCTATATATTTTCAAGAAGAAGAGTAAGGCCCAGCATGCAATCTTCTAGTTCGACCTGACCAGCAAAGCTGTGTAACACATTCTGGAGCTAGAGATTCCTCAGTAGCACTTTTGTAGCTGTTTGCAGTACGCATGTGAAATTTTATGCAAATTAATGGTAGGCAGGGGCTTCCAGAAAGTCACCTGTTAGGGAATTAATTATTAATTTCCCAGTTTTCTTCTATCATTCAAATACAAGAATTTAGTGTTATTTTACATATTTTAGATTTAGAAACATTATTTTTTAGTCGAACTTGAAAAAACATCTTTAACTGCAAGGCTTAGTTGTTCTTGGCAGCTGACCATAAATTATCAGAACAAGGCAACCAATAAATATACATGTTAAAAATCAATAACTGTAGCCATCAAAACACTCATTGGAATATTTATACTCTGTAAAACAAGGGAATTATAGAAGCTGTCACTCTTTTTGACAGAAAAAAGACACCATACATGCTGCTTAGCTTCAAATATAGTTAAAAGAAATGGTACACAAAACTATATAGATCACACAGTTTAAGCAATGAGTCAAGGGTGAGGAAGACCTTATAATCATTCTCTACTGCTTTTCAACTATATTTCACATATGTACATGCTCTTTCTCTGCACCATTTTCAATTATTTTTTATCTGTGAACTACAAAATTATTCTTGCCATTAACCCAACTTCTAAATTGTCATATGAATCAATTGGGTCTTTTAAATTCAGTAGCCTTTAAATAGCTTCAGTGAAGCCTCATATGGCACAGATCAACTGCAATCACTTTTTGAGGTTTTAAACAGAAGAGGGAGTCAAGGCTGAGGAGACTGACTGAGATGATGTGATGAAGGAAGACATTTAAAGAACAGAATGTTTTTAAAGTGAAGTATTTGCATTGACAATACTTTGGGAACATTACGAACCATTCTATGAAGAAATATGTAATATGGTTCAAATCAAGCAGGCCAGCTTGTTAAACATCAAACTGCTATCTATTTTAGCTTTGCAAGAAATGGGAAATTTGCCCACTACTTTTCCACACATTTTCCTTTACATAAAAAATTCTTTCTCATGATAACAGGCAGATAAAAAGTCCACAGTATTACATATCAAAAGAAGCTTGCTTAGTAAGTACTGTGGTGATTGAGACATTATAATCATACTATTGTATATATTTTATACTGTGATACCCTTAAATCTTATTATTATGCTCTTTGCATTACTTTGGTACTCTGTTGCTTTCAAAAAATGATGTTCATTTTCATTAATATATTTACTCTGTCACTTGAAATTTCTTTTTTTCTACATGCACAACACTAGAGCATTATGTACGTCAGAGCAGCAAATGACAGGCAGAAGAAGCAAGAAGTCAAGAGGAGCTCTGGCAAGCTGGAAATGGGAAGGACTAACTCCAGCAACCCCAGCAACAGTCTTCCTACTGTGCTGCTACTTCCCCTCCTTCTTTCCTTTGTGATTTGAATTCCTGGTATAACTGCACTATGTGGGGGAAGGTCCCACTGACCAAGGATTGCCTGCATACATAGAGTTTATTATGATTCCTGTCTAAATAGGAAATAACATTGAACACTGCCTAAATAAACAATATGTCTTCTTGAGCTATATATTTTTTCCCCAGAAATGGTGCCATCCTGAACTGAAAATTCAAGTGATGAAAGTAAGCAGATTATTATGTCCCTGACTAATTTCCTTTGGTTTTAACTTTCAGTGGCTCATGTCCAACCTCCATTTGTCTAGTTTCAGCTTGTATCTTGAGGAACTTCACTATCTTAACAGACTGCTGACTACCGTGTATTTTCTTCCCATTAAGGTACACTTAGACTGATCAAGTTGTCTCTTCACTGTCTTCTGCAATAAAGCTCTTAAACCTTCTGAACCACTCTTGTCACACTTTTCTGAACTTCCTTGAATCTTTCAACAGCCTTTTTGAAATATGGATGTCACAGCTGCACAAATTCACAGAGACTGCATCCAAAGCATGCTATGTTTGCTCAGTCTTCCCCTCAGAAAAAATTCAAAGATGGTATTTGCCCTGCTAGCAAGAACTTATATCCAAGTGACTACTAAACATGAAAAATTAGTGCTTCTGTGTTGCTGCTCTGTGGTATGCAATCTTCTACATGGAAGTCCTGTGCTGTATTCCTAGCTAGCTGAAAGGGCTAAAACAGAAACCTCGCCCCTCCCCCCGCCAAGACTGGTTAATAAGATTAGCTATTATCACCTAGAAATAGAAGAGAGGAAAGACTCAGGTTGATCCAGCGAACATGCTTGTTAAATAATTTGTCCCTGAGATTTACCCTTGCTATTTCCAATATTTAGTATCTGAGAAGCTCTGCTAACCTGACAGGCTGAAACTTACACTAATCAATGATAGTGAATTTGATCTCCAAGAATATACTCTGTACCCTAGTATTAAGTTAATCACAGCATTGTGCAATGAAACAGAGTTTGTTTGAAACCACTATGTCTGTTCAAAAATTTTGTATTTTCCAGTCTGATAATCTGAAACAATTTTCAGAGGTATTCCAGAATCAGCCTGGTCTGGAAATCAGAGTACTGGATCAAAAACGAAATGTGTGAGACTCTATGATCTGGTGAGAAAGAATTTAAAGAGAGATACTAAGGGATTACAGATGTGAAATCTGCTGATTTATCTAAATTAATTTAGACAAAATTGATGCACTCATTTGTGTGGCTGCTTTTAAAGTGGTTAAAGAGTGGTCAAAATTGATTTAGTTTAATTGGGTTAAGCTAAAACTGTTTTAGCCACTTTTAAACTGCTTCAGTGTCCACACAAAGCAGTTGAACCTACTTAGCTAAATGGAATTAGAAACTGATTTTGTTAAGCTGGAACAATTCCTATCACACAGATAAGTAACAGAGCTAAAAAGAGAGAGTGGTGAAGATGAGGTTGTAATAAATGGGCATTACAGGATAAATGAATCAACCTTAAAGAGGGAAGAAGAGTGAAGGGCTGAATACAAATGAAGATATGTGTAAACAGATATATGGAGGAAGCAGAAAAGAAGCCCAAACACACACTGGGAAAGAAGAGCAGTTTGACTTTAAACTTACTAGAGAACAAAGAAGAACAGAAATAATTAAGACAAAAATAAAGGTTTTATAAACCATAGTTCTAAGAACAGCAACCTGTGTCTTGGTCTGGCAAAGCTGCTGTTGATTTTTGCCTGAGTAGAGACTGAGTTTCTTATTTGGCTCTAAGAGTGGAAATTTGTTCATTCTTGCCATGTACCCTCTCAATGAACTATTGTAAGAAAACATGGTTATTATGATCTTTTGCTAAGATGCCAGGTGGTAGCACTTAAAACCTCTTGCTATGGGAGTAGAAAGGGGATTTATTTTCATTATTCATGAGAGCCATTTTTAAGGGATAACTAGTAACATGAATGTAGTTGCAAATCAAGTGATAACAAGTGTACTTCTGGTGTTACAAAATGAAATGAGGTGAGGTAGTTACTTAAATTTTTGACAATTTTTTATGAAATGCAGGTATAATGTGGCAACAAAAAGGTACAAGAACACAATTTCATTAGCCCCATGAGTTTCTAATGTTCTGTTTGCATAAACACATGTTGGCGCCATATAGGCAAATCTGATACCTAATACTGTGCACACAAAGATTAAGTGCTGCTTTACATTGTAAGCTTCATTTTATATCTGAGCTGACAATTCAGAAATATTGACCCTCATGATTATGTGCTGTTCATGTAATTTTCTGGCATGGACATATTCTTTCCTCTAAAATTCTGGAAAATAAAAGAACAAAAAACCTAAAACAAATAAAAAAACAAAAACAAAAAACCCCAACCAGAAAAAACCCCACAAACAAAGAAATGAACACAAACCCTAAGAAAACAAAAAATAATAATGCACAACAACATGAAAATAATTTGGCAGCAGTATAATGAAATTAGAAATTTTCAGAATTAAATATTCAAATTAGATAAATCTGACTAGATAGAAGTGGCCCAGAGCTTTTCAGAATTCCTGAAAAAGAAAATTTCCTCTTGAGACACTGGTAGCGTTTCTCAATCAAACAGATAAATCTAGATTGAGTAACAAGAAGACTGAAAACAGTATTTTAAAAATACAATCACAACTCATTTACTATCTCTTCATTTCAACAATACTACATGAAGAAGGCTGCTCTGATTCTGGGCTCACGCCCAGGCAGCATATCATGGGTGTATCTTTATCCATACCCAATGTATGGATAATCCACAGAACAGATTACTTGCAGACAAACAAAAGTACAAGAATAATATCACTATTTTATCTTAATAGAGTGCTTAATAGAGTAAATTCAAAACACACAAAGAAAGTTATGGGATGCCCCATGTGCTCCCTATCCCTGGAAGTGTTCAAGGTCAAGCTGGATGGACCTTGGACAACTTGATTTTTTTCATAGGCTTTTGCCCTCTGAAGCTAGAACAAAATGTAAGAGACTGTGATTCTGGCTAGTAAAACAAAGCATTTTAACAAAAAACAATAGAAAAAAACAAAGGCATGAAACAGGAATTTTAAGGATCTGCCTACTTGTCTGCACATTTCTACGGCAGCTAACATACAGTTTACATAAATATTACCTTTTTTATATGAGAACAGGTATCACCATAAACTCAGATATTAGGGAGATCATATGCTGAGCAATGGAGAAAATTTCAGTCTTTTTCTATGCATTTTCTCTGGGTGATGGATCAGGTTATATTGCAAGATTCAGCTTCAAACATTAACTCACACAATTAGCCAGAAATAATTAGACAGTCAGGTGAGAGAGTATTAGTCGTCATTCACAGAGCTTTTTCATCTTATGACCTGTACAGATTTTCATAAGGTGAAGGCCAAAATGGGCTAGAGCATTTTTATTTGACTAGCATTTATGAATTCATGTATCATTATATAAATATTACCTTTGATTGAGATCTCATTAAAGGTCTCTCTGTCTCATATCAAAATGTCAATAACACTCCTAAGAAGGGAAATGTCATTTAACTAAGGCTGTGCTTATTAATAAGTTCAAAAATGATCATAGAAAATTACTTTTTTCTTATTAGACTCTCATTTTAGTTTTTTAAATTCATATCTTTTTTCAGAGTTATTTTGCGAAGAAAGCAGAAAACAGTCAGTATTTGAACTGATATTTATCTTCCTGAAGAACTACCATAGAACCCTCCTGCCACAGTGATTCTTTATGGCTTAACACAGCATTTTTTCTAGACGCTGGCATAGCCTTTCTTCCTCTCAGTTTCATCACATACTCAGTGCAGAACAAAGTAAATATCACCACCATACTCACTGAAACTAACTGAAATCAAGAGAGGCAAGTAGAAACCCAAAGTGTAAAGACATTTTCATTATTACCCAACTTCTACCTCAGCATCAATGCTTATGACAGGGTATAGGCACTTCCCTGAAGACTCTTCAGCCACTGCTGTTTCAAAAGTAGGGCTGCTTCCTTCCTTGTAATCCTAGCAGAAGGGTGGGTATTCAGATATGGTTGGACATTTTGGGTAGGTGATAAATCAGTTTCATGTGCCAGGTTACAGACAATGTTTTCAAACCAGTAGACACATCAGTGAACAGCTGACATCACCCCCTTCGACATGGAGTTTCCCCAGGGGGAAGAACAGCAAGAGAAATTCTTTTAGCCACCAACTAAATCCAATGGGATTTTACAAATGCAAGGCAGCAGATCTTTTTCCTGCCATTCTCTATGGGAATCAAAATGCTGCAGTAATTTAGACAGGCCCTATATGCATCAGAATTGGATTCCCAGCCAATGTGCTTTATGGAATTTAGAGGGTTTTTTCTCCATTTGGCCAAGAGTGGCAAGGCTGGATCCATACAATCTGTGCATATTGCTATTCCTAAATACTACCTGCATAAAAGTCCAGAAAATCCCAATCTACATCTGCTTCTCCAGATAATACCAAGACTTGTGCCATTTATTTCCTTTAACATTCTAGATTACCTGATCTGTTTGAATGCAAGGATACTTCTAAGAATTAAGTAATGCAATATCATGCAATACAGATTAATTATTTTTTAAAATACAGGATAAACATGGCAGAGAATTTTTAAGCTAACAGCTCTAGATAGAAACTGTGAATGGCTAATACCATGAGCAGCTCTGAAGTGACTGGTGCCAATTCTGATGCTTCTCTGATATCACAGAATCATCTAAGTTGGAAAAGACCTCTAAGATCATCAAGTCCAATCCACTGCCATATTCACTCCTAAATCATGTCCCTAAAAGTGTCACAACCACACATTTTTTAACACTTGTAGGCATGGTGATTCCACCACTTCCCTGAGCAGCCTGTTCCAACGCCTGATTACAGTTCACTTTATACAGTGAAGGAATTTCTCCTACTATCCAATCTAAACCTACGCCAGTGCAACATGAGTTGTAAAGTATAACATCACAAGATACAGAGCACAGTGAAAAGGGGAACATGAAAAGTCAGAGCAGAAAAGTGAGGAGAGCATATGTGAACCCCCGAGACAGTTCAGGAGCTGAGGGAGCCCTTCCTTTGTCAGTGTAGGGACTGCAATGGCTGCACGAACAATCCTTCCATTGCAGCTGTACTAAATGTAATGCCAAGGACAGCCCTCTAGTCAGAAACTCATTACCAGGATGGTACCACAAGCTGCCCTGGAAAGGTGTTCTGCCTACTCTACAATTATTGAAGAGCGTGCATGTGGTGTGGTGGTGCTAAGGTAGGGTGCAGCAAGTGAGTGCACACTGTACCACAGCACACTGTGGTGTCCATGTGCCTCTGGGTATGTGGGTGGGAATCATCACCTTTGGTGAGACTGCTTAGCAGGATGCTTTGGAAAGCTCTTACTCCTGAGTGCCACATCAGTCCATTCAGCCTTGGTGGGATCACCAGTAACATAAAATGACAGCATAAGAGCAATGACTTTGACCCATTCTTTGGCATTTTATAAGCTTAAGTAGTCTTGGGACTGTCACAGAAATAAAAAATATGCTGTGTTATACCCTTGGAGTTCCAGTTTAAGTGAAGAAACTATAAGATCACAAATAGTAAATCAAGAGTTCCTTGTGTGCTGTGTCTGTAGAGACTCTACAGCACAAATTGTTCCAGTAAGGACATGGAATAACTTATGTTCAGTAATTTACTTCTAGTTTTACCTGGTTCAGATGGTTACACAAGACTAAGTGTTTCTTGGCTAAATCCACCCACTTTCAGTTTAGTTAAATCATGTTTCTTTTGGGACTTTGCCATCAAAATGTAGAAAACATGCAGATCTGAAGATATAAAGAATATTTTTGTACCATAGGAATATCAATTAAGCTAACAACTCTCTAGATATGTAAATAATGCTAAATGACAGACAACTCTAGGTCTCTGAGATTTTTATGTATTTCTCCCCTGGATAACCTATACCATAAATTCAATAGTGCAAATAATTTAAATGTCTGGTATACTACCACTGTTTTAATATATCTTGGGGCATGAGATCTTCTCTCATACATATATATATATATACACACACACACATTTATGCAAGTCTCCCCAAACCATAAACTGCTTCCTAAACAGCATTTGTTGAGTATCTTAAAGAATAGTCTCTATCTGGCCTCAAGACTGACTGCAGTTGTGTACCATATGATTGTATGGTGGATGACAAAGTAACAACTCCTTGTGGCTATTTAATATCCAATTCACACATCAAATTCCTCCTTTAAATCTGCAGAGGTGCCCACCTTAAATCTAGGATTTCTGTGTTTGATTATTTTATTGTCTTTATTCCTCTGTCCGTGTCCAAAATGTCTTTCTTACTCTTTTTTGACTGATCTACCTCATAGAGTCAAGAACACAACAGTTATGACCACATAAAACACAGCAAAATAGCATCATATCCTATTCATTATGCACCCAGGGATCAGTATCTCAGATGGATTTCTTAGTGCTAACAGCAATTTTGCACATAATAAACAGGTGGACTGTTCTTTTAAACTAAGACAATCAGAATTATAAGACCGAGGAAAAAATTTCCAATGGCCATCATACTCCTAATTTCCTAATCAATAAAAAATTCTAAGCAATTAACTAAGAATTTATTTCTTAAATGTATAAATGAAATATCTATAAATTTAACTTGATCTAAAATGCCTATAAAATGGATCTCCCTCATGGTTACCTGTAACAGACTGGGTTTTATACTGCATTCTCAGAAATAACTGTACTTCATGTCCTCAGTGGGCACTTGAGTCAGCATGATTATGATTTCTTTGGTCCCTCTCAGCTACACACACACAGCCTGAAAAGACTCAGTAGGGATCTGGCAGACCTGTGAAAGTAAAGTTCTGAGACAGGATCTTTAGTGGCACGGTAAAAAGGTAAATGATGTTGTCAGGGAGAAGCCGGTAAAGCAACTAATTTACATAAACTTGTTTACATATATCAGGATTAACTCTCACATGAAAACAGAATTATTAGAATTTAAATCTGAGCTATTTTCCACATAGTTTTACATGTGTACACAAAGACATATGTCTTGCATCTTAGCCAGGTGAAGGCACCAGTGTACACACACCCCACCTTATGTTCGGTACAGCTTGCATATTTCGTAAACCTTCCCCAGATTCAATTTACTTCCACAGATACCCTCACATGTCTTAAAAATCTCTGCCTTTTTAATTCAAGCAATTTCTTCAGTTGTTCTTCCTACTTTAAGCTCTGAATTAGTCTTATTACCAACTTTAAAGCTTATTTACCTTACTCCTGACTTCAATATAAAATCTTGTTGGCTTCTACCTTTCCTTGATACATTCCTGTCATCACTAACACACAGAATTACAAAATCCAGACAAGAACTAAAATCTCAATGTCATTTGAATATAAGATGCTTCTTAGTGTGTGTGAAAAAAAATCCCACATCACATTTTCCTGACACCCTTGTCAGGATTTCTTTCTTCTTATCCATTTCTTTTAAGAACAAGTAGGAATAACAGCATTAATATGATGAACATACATCACAATTATATTATGATAATATGAACAAAATACTATAATGAAGTCTTAATCATTACTTAGTATATTACAAATTTCGTATGGAGAAAATAATAACTTACATATATAATGAATAATATTGTAGTAGGACTAATATAGTTGTAAGTTAATTACACACTGTGTAGCTGATTTAGCTGCATTTAGCTAAGGAGCTGTTCCAAGCTCACTGCAGATTAATTACATCTTTAGGTATAAAATCTCATTTATAACTGTCACTTGTAACTGCAGCTGTTGATAAGGCTGCTCCGTAGACCCTTCCTTTATGAAAACAAATGCACCACACCCCCAAAACACCAAAAGCAACAAAAAACCCAAACCAAAAAAAACACCAAAAACCAAACAACAACAAAAAACCTGCAAAAAACAAACAAACAAAAAAACCACACACCCAAAAAACCCACCACCAACAACAACAAAAGACCCAAAACACAAAAAAAACCCCCAGCAAAATCCATGAACGAGACTCAAAGTCTCTACTAGCTAGGGTATGCAATGACAAAACACCAGAGTACTGCAAGTTTCATTTTACTGCATTTCTTCCAAAAAAAATGGGAAGTACTGTAGTAGTAGTAGTATCTACTTAGTAAGGTTATGCCTCATCGCATTTTATTTAACACCTAGCTTTCTCAAATTTGACATAGATGAAATGTAACATCTTCTCAATTCTAGAAATTGTTCTATTTTACAAATCCCTTATAAATTAAAGAGATGGATATAGCTAACTGCCAAAGACTCTCCCTATGCTTTTTCTCAAAGTTTTTACTGACTAAGGGAAACAAGTCACTTTCTAGCCTTTGATTCCATGCCAGAAGAATAATTTTATGACTGGAATGGGTAGTATGTACTAGCAAGCGCATGAGATACTCATAAATCTAGAATAAGGGAGCCTTTCTTAGTTCAGGGTGTTCAACCTTGTTCTCACCACATCATGAAACGTTAAATGAGTCTCAAATACCTAAGATGACCGAATAAAAAAATCTACATCAGAAACTAGAAGGGAGGATGGTAAGTCCAAGTTAGACACACTGTACACCTATTTGACTTTTCCAGGTTCATTGGGAAACCGTAGAGAAGCAATTACATTTTTAGCAAATCATTCCTACTTCCTGTGATTCCCTTTGAAGCAAAGATTGGTGCATGTCATTTAGGTCACTTTAGGACAAGCCTGTTTAGGACAGCTCATAGCAGGGGAACAGACTACATCCAGTTTGAATTAAGATTCTCAAACTACACATTTTGCAGACAGAAGGGACTCAGCATCAATAGCTACACTCCTACTGAGCAGAATTACTTGCTACTTTAAATATAGCCCACAGAACTGTATTTTCACTGAACCTGACAGAACCCAGTGAATTCAGCATAAACCTAGGTATTCTTACTGCACTGTAAGGGAAATTACACATACAAGTCTTAATAAACTTACTTGATATATATAAATATTTTCAGAAAGTTAAAGCACATGCTGGCATAAATTTACTCTTTAGAATTAAAATAAAAAATTAATAAATGACCAACCAAATAGGAGGAACAATCTAAATTCACTGAATTTCTGTACACTTAGAAGAAATAAAAGAAAGAGTACCTCAGGAAATCACTTTTCTTTTGTAGTAGTAAGATTCATTACACAGCAGAGTAAGCTACAAAACTTCAGTTCTCTGCACAAAAGTACTTCCCACATCCCATGCAGCAGAGTACAGGCCTCATGCCAGGGTGCCTCAATATACATTATGAATGGTAGAAGAATATGATGCAAAGAGGTATTGAGAAGGTAAACTAAATCCACACTGGCAGAAAGAAACTATCTAACAGGAAACATCACCAGCAGTGTTTCCGTACAGACATTACCAACTCTAAGACTAAGTATATCTTAGTTATGGAATTTGCATTCTCCATGTCCAGGGAAATATTGCAGCACATTAGTGAGAGGAAACCTGCAAAGAGCCTCATATTGCTTCTTATTTAGGAATTATTCTAGTGATTCAGCTTTTCGTGGCATGCAGTATATGCTTGTGGCTTTCTGCCATATGAAAAAAATAACCACCTGCAACAAAAAACCCCTACATCATCATATTTGCCATATATTATAACCAGACATTTCTGCAGAAGAATTCCAATATTTCAGCCATAAAGCTGAAAAGAGTAGAGAAGATTCAAACATGCAGGTAGCAAAACCTGTAACTAATTTGCAAAAATTAGCAATGTAAGGAAATTAAACAAGATGATACACTGAACTATCTATGATTCCTCAATATAACAGTATTTCAAATCTGGGATTAAAGTGTTCTAAACATGCTCCTTCTGAAAGAGAGCAGAGTTCTCCCCACAGATACAGCAACCATTTTTACAGATGTGGCTATATGACTGAGACTATGAGAAGCCCAGTATCAATATGGATCTTTTAATATTACATTTGCATTCACACATGGATGAATTGTTCATTTTCTTAAACCTTTTTGCAGGAAAAAAAAAGTGTTTTGGATTACAAAGCAATAATACTGTTGACTATGAAGTGTTCCTTCCCTCCTTGGCACAGAAATAATGCAATATATCACTGCATTCCATCAGCACATTCAAACTGATGACTAGTATTCACAAAATCACAGGCATGTGTTTATGTTCATATTAGTTCAACAAACCACTAAACATCATTTTTAGTTATGTATACCTAAAAATCCCACTTGAATAACTAATCAGCTTGCACCAAATGCCCAGAATTCAACATGTGCATTTGTCCAGTCAGGTTAGTGAAAATGCAAAAAAATCCTTAATAAATTATCCAAATATTTAACTGCTTCATTAGATCAGGAAAGTTTAAACACATGCTTAAATGTCACATTGTATCAATGTTAAGATGTGCATGCACTTAAATTCTGCATTGAATCAGCAAATGTCCTTAGAATACTTTCCTATGCAGAAAAAAATTCCTATTTACCACCATGAACAGCAAAATGCTATATGAGGCTTTAAAATTTCAAAATATGGGGCCAGCCTAAAACTTAAATTCATTCACAGCTGTAAATATTATATACAATAATAAATGCCTTTTTTTTGTAGTAATAAGTATACTCAAAAATAACATAGATAATAACATAAAAAATAAAAGATAATGGGATCCCATAGTCAGTTAGAGGAACACCTGTACCTAAGCCTCTTGTATTTGAGACTAAAAATTCTGGTAGTCCAAGTTTCTGTTGATGCTAATGAAAGCATCTTCCTTTCTCAAGAAAACAAGAAAACAAAAAATATGGCTTCTATGTAAGATTTTTCTTACTTTATTTTCCAGTCTTCCAAAAAAAAAAAAAAAAAAAAAAAGAAGAACAAAAGAACAAAAATAATAAAGTATAATGAAAGTCTAGGTCGATGACTTAAACTACAGTGATAGGGAAGCAGACTCCTAACAAGTTCAAATTTATGATTATGAGAATTAAGAAGTCATATTTTTCCTTACTGGCAGAATAAGAGGCTCTTTAGTGACTGGTTAAGGTTGAAGAATATTAAATCATGAGCCCCCAAATACCTATTTGATAGTGCATTTGGATAGTAACATATGAGGTGTCATAAAGGTACACTTGTCTTTGTCGTAGACCTTTACTACTTTATGATAATAATTCTTCAGAGAACACATCCTGATTGTGGTATTACTTACTAGTATTAATGAAATTTCCCTTCTATGTGATAACTGCTATTTTTTTATTAATCCAGCATATAACACTGACTTGTTTCTCAAAGAACTTACAGAACATTTCTAGGCGCATTCAGCCAACTTTACTGCCTTAACTAAAAACACTTGCAAAAAATATTTCTTTTGAAGATCATCCAAGTGAGAATATCACCATATTGCAGTGAAATCAATTACCACATGTTGTAAGGACTGAACGAAAGACAGAGGTGTTCTACTTCCGTAAGTTCTGTTCTAGCATTAGAATTTTTTACCTATTGATTTTAGAAAAGAAGTCACTCAGAGTAATGTAAGTTTCTAAATTTCCATGTACAAGTTAATCAAATGGACAAAAACAACAGATGGAACAAGAATCTGGATATCCCAGTTCTCTTCCAGGTTACTGTCTTAATTGGTGTCCTAGAGCATTTTTTCCCTCCAATATGTTCCTGTGTATGTGTTTGCACATGTATTCAAAATTTCAGCTGAAGGGAGGCTGGAAGATTCTTATTCAAATCCTGTATCAGTAAGTAGACAGATAAGATGTTTTCCATATCCTAAGTACCTCGTGCAAATTAAATAATCTGAATAAGATCAGCTGTCGCTTTGAGATTCCTAAGGAACTTGATTCTGCTGACAATGACTCTTTAGGGTATGTAGATAAAAGAGCACCAATAGCATGCATTCAGGTGATCAGTGGAGACAAGGGAGAAGCAATTCTGGATCTACAAAGAATGTAAGCCTCTAAGGGACTCTGCTGGTTTCCTAAGGGACAGCAACCCTTGCAGTCCTCCTAGCCAGAACACTGGGCAATCACTTAAGTGTGAACAGAGAGAACATGTATGTTCTTTATATAGGTAACAGTCATATAACTTTGTCAAAAACAAAAGTTCAAAATTTTAACGGAATCTGGCCCAAGAGGAAGAAAATAGAGATGAAAACCAGAGAGTTACCTAATGAGTCATTCATACAGCACATTTCTAGTTGAACAGAAAGATATACAATGATTGCTAATATAATCTTTAGAACTGCCTTCTGTAAATACCAGTAAGTTCTGTATCATTCGGTTTATTCTTACACCTTGAGTACTGCCCAAACACCAGTGAGAGCTGCTTTCATTTTAGAATGGTATTCACTGTTTTAATACATGGAAGGCTGCAACTGTGCCACATTTTATCTAGTATAATTTTGCTTAAAATCTAGCTCAGTAATATTTCTTTCTACACAAACTTGTACTAAAAGACAATGCAGATGTTTGCAAGTTCAGTTTATGATGCTCCAACAGTCTAATTACAGAACTGCAAGGGGCTTAGCAGCATATGCTTTGCAATACCCTATGCACTTACAAAAATTCAAGTGATAGTTAAACAGCATTGATAACATTTTATTTCTTATTAACATCAGATAAATTTATGATTTATTTAAAAGGTAAAAAAAAAAAAGGAAGAAAACAGAAAGAAAATGTTTACGGTTAAAGACCTTCAGTACTGATTCATGTTGACCTAATTTTGGCTCCATAAAGTCTAAACTCTAAGCTAATTCACTGGCAGAATAGTAAATTCAAAATTATGCTTGCTTCTGGAAAACCTACTTTAGGACTCACATCCTAACATCTATTCATAATTTCTTTCAGCATTATTATCCACAAAATGGAAAACAATAAAAAGAGCTATTAGGAAGCAACAGGAAAGTCAATGGGAAATAGATGAGTAGTTTGGTTTAAAAATTGTTACTTTTTTTGAGATAAGCCATTATCTGAGTCCAATAATATTTATTATTTAATATTTTCAAGCAGTTTACATAAAAATGTAAAAAAAATCAGGGTTCAGCAATGTTGGTTCTCAGGTACCTACAACTGTATCTTTGGTTTGGCCTACAGCTATTTGCTCCAGTCAAGGAGGAGCCTCTGAAAAACTCATCTATCTTTAGGAGTAAGAATTATTAATTGTAAGATATCAAATAAAATCGTGAGTTATTTTTTAAAAGAACTCCATTATAATTTTTGCATGATTTCATCATTTCTCTTGAATATCTACCTGGAAGAGAAAGCACAGAAAGCAGAGATATTGTGCTCTCTCACACATTCGTATCCATTTGGTGGAAGCCAGAGTTTCTAAAGTTTAATCAAAAATGGAGCATTTAATGAGGCATTCCTTCCATTATCAAAATGCCCATTTTGTCTCACTTTGAGACAATCATTTGAGAAGTGCTGAAAATAAGCAATATAACTTCCCTACACAATTGAATTCTTTATAAACTTCCCAATAAAACATAAAACAACCTTGACAGTCACTCCCTTTTCTGTGATCAGTATCAACAATACAGTATTGCTTGAGGACTAAGCTACTTTTCCCTAAGCTTAAAAGAACTCTTTCTTCACACCTTAGCACTATGTAAAATTTCTGGCCATGAGATTATGGAGTTTCCTAACAGTGCACATGGAAGTCCTTCTCAAGGTAACAATGTCCTCAAGTTGTTTTCTTGTTTTGGTTTTATGCGAGAGTTTGCCTCACTGTCTGTTGGTCACTCACCTTGCACGGCTGCTGCTCAGGTCTCAATCAGCACATGACTATTTCACCATCTTCCATGTTTATCTGGTTTTGTGTGTACTTGAATTGAGCACATTGTGAATAGAATACAGACCCATCCACTTCACAATAAACAATGAGCATTTATGCTTTACTGTGACCGCATCACCAAAGAAAATGGCTCAGTCCAGGCATGATCTGAGAGCAGACTTGAGAACAACTGTTTGCAAAGATAGGATTTATTTTTTAGGGTATCATTATCCACTTTTTTCCTCTTCTTCTTTGAGTAATGGATAGAGTCATGAGTATGTAATATGGCAATTTAGTCTGAGGATTATTTTGCTTGCTTGGGTGTTGTTTTGAGGCTTTTTTTGTGGGGGCAATTTCAAGCACTGAACTGAACAATTATTACTGATTTTGTGAAAATATTTCCTTGTTCTAAGATAGCATTAGATTAGAGAAGTGTTTCGGTTTTTGGGGTTTATTTTTCTTTTCACTTGTTTGGTTTTTTACATGCTTGAGATACAGATACAAAAAAAATAGTCAGGATAAAATAAACCAGGAGTGTTACAAACACAGGCTTATCTGAAGCACTTGTACACGTATACATGATGAGCCACCATTAATGGCAAACAGCTGTGTGCTTGAAGAAAGCAGCAAAAGTTATATTTTATCCACAGGAAAAAGATTAACCATGACAAATACATACAATGAAATACTCTGTCCATACACACACACACACACACACACATACTCCAATTATAACAACAGCAAGTTGGCTAAATGAAGTGACAAGACTGAAATTCCAGTACTGCAGCAACTGCAGAATGACATTGCAAGCCCAAGCATACAGTCTGTGATAACACAACAATACTGACATTACTGAACGCTGTCTTTCATGATCACTGGTATAGTATCACCCTAGTGCATGAATGTATGACTATTAAAGTTGTTTCAGTAGATTATGGGGAAAATAACTTTTATTTTCTCTAAAGTACATCAGTAATTGAACTTGCCACTGTCGGACAGTTGGCCTGATGTTTCCTGTCTCTGTCATGACTCCTCATTTGTCCTCTAATACTACCAGCTATGTTTGTCCAGCTCCCCAAACCTGCATCCTTCCAAGACAAGCTTTCATGTTCAGATGACCCTACTATAGTTTTGAAGAGGTTTCTTTGGTTTGGTTTTCCTTAGGGTGGTGGTTTCTTTGTTTTTTAAAGCACATGTGATTTGACTACTTTAATGCACATTTTTCTTGGATATTTAGCTTGTATCAGTGACTCCAGTATTATTAGGAAGCAGATGGATCTTCTCTCCTGGTATCTTGCCATGCTGACAGAATGATGGATGTGAGCAAATGAAAAATCTTTATCTTATTCTACATTGCTCTTAGATGTTTTCTAGCTCCTGCTTTGAAACTGACACACAGCTTGCCGTCCACTTTTTATGGTCCTTCCGTGCTTTGTGCTTCCATCAGGTTGAACATTATCCATATCCATTCACAATTTGTTACACATACATCTCAGTTTGTTTCTTACCTTTTTCTCTGTACTTAGACATAGTACACTTCTTATGTACATATCAGAGCTTTGAGATTGCCATAGAAAAAAAAGGTTTGTTCGGTTTGAACAGACTAACCAAACCTTTCATATACATACGCTACTGTCTCCAACATTCCTTTCAAATTAGTGTATCATTTTCCTTCCAAGAAGTAAATTGCTTTCTGATTGGTACCTATGGTAAAACAACTAGATTTGTAGACAAGGAGAGAGCAAGGGATGTCATGCTCAACCTCAGCAAGGTTTTGAACACTGGCTACCCCAGCATTCTTGTATCTAGCTTGGGATATTATGGTCTTGATTGCTGGAGATATTTTTTTAAAAAAACTGACTAGATAAGGTGATTCACAGGTAAGAGGGCAGCTCCAGAGAGGTCTAATAGCAGACTGCAAGTACCTATGAGGAGGTATCAAGAGGACAAAGCCAGACTCTTCACAGGGACACATATGGAGGATGGGAGACAGACAATTTATGTTGAAATGAGAGATTCAGACAGGATGTAGAAATAACACTTTCATCATAAGGACAGTCAAGCACCACAATGGGTTGCCCAAAGAGGTTGTGCATTCCTTGGGGGCTTTTAAAATCTAAATGGATAATGCCCTGAGCAATGTGATCTGCTCTCATAGCTGACCCTGTTTAGAACTAATGACTTCCTGCAGTCCCCTTCCACCTGAATTATGGTCCTAAAATATCAAGAGCCTCATGTCAAGCACAGTTCTATTCAGCTTTACTTTCCCGTCCTTTCTAAACATATATTTAGATTGTTTGTTATTAAGTACAATTTCTGCCATACTGTTACAAAGTTCATATAGCAAGTTCTATTCATGTTGGATTAGAGACTGTGCTTATTATTTGGCAAGAATCTATGAGGCAATCTGCAATATGTTGTAGGTCACCATTAGTTTTCAGAGTGCCTTGGAGAAACAGTAAAAATTAAAAGAGAGTAATTCAATTAAGTGTAGGTTTCTGCATGTAGGCAGGAAGAATCACCTAGGAAAAACCCAGATGAGCTGTGAAGTAATGGTTCTACAGAATAATATTGGAAATTAACAACAAATCACAAATCAAATAGGAATAAAGAAATTCTGCTAATATTAAGAAGCAGATATGTAGATAGCACATAAACCACAGAGAAGCACAAACCAGAGATGCAATTTCTCAGACATGAAGAGCCGCTTAAACCCTTTTCAATTCATTCAAAGTGTGAATTTGAAATGAACTTCACTTCCCTACAAGGCAGGACCAAGAAGATGCGTGAAGGGCTTTCTTTTCTGTATTACTGTTTTATTATTTAAAACTGCCCTGAAGAAATAAACAATGCAACTGTTCCTTTAAACAGTTTTGATTATGTGAATACTAATGGAAAACATTACTTAAGAGCTCTTATTAAGTGATTAGTTTTTCCTTTATATTTTTATAGGACTTTCAAAATGACAATATAAATTTAGTATTATAGCTGTTCATAAACCATTAAGAACAACACAAATATCTTCTTTATAAATGGGAAGGTAGAAGGTCCTGAAAAATAATTCAGGTTTGAATGCAAGGAAGTAAATTTATGCAAATTGCTGTCAGTCATCTATGTATTCATTTCACTAGCAAAACAACATTATAAATCATCTCTAGCCAACAGTTATTCACTCAAAGGCATGTGATGCAAATATTTATTCAGAACAGAAAAAGAAAATCACTTAAGGATAAGCATGAGTCTTACCACGCCAATAGAAAAGTAGTTATTGATGATGTTGTAAGGCACTGGGTCTCCTTTCTCATCTTTATCATTGGGTATTACTTCGAATTTCCACCTGTCCAGCAAAATCTCTGAGCTATTCTCAATGTCTTTCAAGATCTTCATCAAATTCTCACCTTCATACCCTAGCAAAACATAAAACTAGTTATTTAATCAAGCATAATAAAGTTTCATTACATTTTCTTTCTAGATGGTAGGACAGGACTCTGAACAACCTGATCTGATAGAAGATGCCCCTGCTCATTACTGGGAGGGTTGGAC
Organism: Trochalopteron elliotii; assembly: GCA_024734555.1. Lineage (NCBI taxonomy): Eukaryota > Metazoa > Chordata > Aves > Passeriformes > Leiothrichidae > Trochalopteron > Trochalopteron elliotii. The sequence continues at coordinate 3,246,306 of JANPWX010000215.1, forward strand.
TGGTGAACTAACCTTTAAAGACCCTTCCAACCCAAAATATTCTATGATTTTATGACTGGAAAAATGAAAGCAATGCATATAAGACCTTAAAAGCAGGACTATGCTTGAATTTTCCAGCACCTGTCATTAAAAGATGCACAAACAGAATGCTAATTCAGCATGTAAATTCAGAAAAATTCTACAGATTTCAGTGGACATCAAATTTGTGATGAAGAAAATAATAAGACCTTCAAAATTTGGCCATCTCTTGAATTTTTCAAATGAACCATAAAGCTAAGGTCATACTTTGCAAAATGTTCTTGATGAGAAATTAGTATTCAAATTCCTTGTATTTCAAAATTTATGGAAAAGCAACATGTTCCTGTTTTGCCTGACAAGACACTGAAAGGTTAAAAGCTATCTACTAATTTTCTTGCATTGTTTCATGGTTTAGCGTAACAAATCCAAAATTTCAAATACATAGCTGATAGCTTTATCAGCAAAAATAACATTCTTGCTTATTTCAACAACTTCTTTGTGAGCCTCATCCTGCTTTGTAGAGAGAACTTACTCTGCGCTGCAAATAAGCACTCACATGTAATTCACTAAACTGAGTAGAAAACTTGTTTTCATGAAAATTCACAAGTATATTCAACATACGTATATGTGCATGAAGAAAAATTGGGGGGGGTCTACTAAGTGACATTATCAACTCTGAATATTATTCAGAACAAATGACTTTGTATAGATAGCTAAGATCTGGGGATTCAGTCCTTCTTCAAGCAGAAAAAACAAGATTTCCTATTCAAGCAATATGTACTGCTGGTGTTATTAACAGCCTTAGCAGGGCAAGCCACTCAAACCCTCCTTGCTCAAAACCCATTGCTGATGTATTTGCTTATGGTTGCCTAGCACACTTTTGCTAGTTACTGCTAACCACCACATGACAGCAGCATGCACAATTCCATTTCTCTGCATCCTTGACATCACTCACCAGAAATTTTGTTTTTGGAATCCCTGTCTCCTCTCCCATCTACAGAAGTTCCAGAAAATCTGTGTTATGGTATTGTTTACCACAAAGCAACTGGGCAAAGAATGATGAAACCCATCATTTGATGAAACAATATTTCCCTATTGTTTTTTCTACTTCAGTCCAAATGGAATCACTTAAGATACAGAACATAAATAAAAATGAAGGTAGGGACAGGTTCCTACCAGCTAATGTAATTAAATGTTCTCATGGCTGACCCTGCTTAGAACAGTAGATTGGACTAGTGTTCCTATGACCTCTTTCAGTTATTCTATGGCTCTATGAACAATTCAGAAAGTTAAGCAAGGCTGATTTGAATAGCTTTTGTCTCATTTGTTTTCCTTTTTTCCCCTAAGACTAGGAGAATGTAAACAATCAACAGTTTTGACAGAGAAAATAAAGGAGGTTCTCAAATGATCTGACAGAACATTATGCTTAACAAAGTGCTATAGCATGAAAACTACAGAGAATTTGCTAAATACTATCTGGCAACAAGGAAGACATTTGGAAAGGAAACTGATGACATAGAAGAAGTAAGATATCTGCAAAGGCTGAGAACTTCCAAATGAAACAACCAAGTTCCAAATACAAAACATCTCAACTGAAACAACCAAGACCTGAAACAGAACTGGCTATGAGCCCATAAATTGAGGTGCTTTCACGACAGACTGAATCTTGTCTAAGATTTTCTTCCTTTGTCAAGGTATTCTGTAATACAGATTCAGAATGCAGTTTTTTGGAGGAGCTGAGAGCAAGTCTCCATATATCCAGGAAAGGATGCAAAGGGTATTAAAGGTTTGATTTTCTAAATATTCTTCTTTCAGCATTCTTTGCCTTCTCATTTTCTGATAAATATACCACAGCACTTATTGTCTGGAATTCTCTGTAGGAAAAAAGAAATGGAGTGGATCAAAGGAACTAGTCTGAGGCTGAGACATGTTTTTCACTTAATATTTTTAAAGTTTAAACCACTCCTAACCCATTATTAGATGTTTTCAGTAACCCTTTCAGAACAGTCTCAATCAAAACCCATGTAAGACTGCTCCCTTTGCAAGCACTAACTGCAATACAGCTGATAAAAAGCCAACCTAACAGCTATACACTATGCTCATTACACCTTGGAACATTTTTGGTGCCAGCAGAAGCTACAAACAAGGTATGAAGTGTGATTGCAACCTTTAATATTTTACATATCTATATAAATACAATTACAAACAGATCATCCCAAAAACAGAAAAGGTGATAATGGCTCTCTACGAAAACAAATCCAAATGTAGGTATTGATGCAAAAGGTTTTTTTTCTTTTAATTCCATAATAAATTGCATTTTCATTTGTGTTTACCTCCTCCCCATCTCAGACACCTTGCTAAATCATTCCCAGTCCCAAGAGGCAGGATAGCAACAGGAGGATGCTTAATCAAGTTCGCTTTCTCTGTGAATAAAGAAGGAAAAAAAAAACACAAAAAAGGAACAAAAATTATCTAATTGCATGGCATAATATAACTGTGTTAGGTTTCGTTTCAGTGATTGAATATGAAATTATGCTGCCTCCTCCACAATGAGCACTTCACCAAGTCAAGCCATTTTGTAGCCCCTTCTCCACTTGATATTAATCCTTAATCCTAATTTACTCATTTATTATCATCATATTATCAAAATCATAAGGATTTTGTAATACTAATTGACTACTTTGTTATCATAAGGATCTGGTAAATCATAGATATGACAAACATTCATAAACAATGATACTCAAGATCTTTCCAAGACAGAATATGGTGCTCTTACTCTAGTTCTCAGTTCTGCCATTCCCAGCTGTGAATACAGAAGAGTAATAGTTAAGGTAATGAATAATGACGTGAACCTTCTATCTTTTCACCTGGGTGATCAAATTTGTGTTAAACTATGTATTCACCTGGAGTTGTGTCTACACCTGAGCACCACTACCAAGGAGTCACTGGAACTAACACAAGACCCGAGATGGGTTTGCCCATCAGGAATTAAACCTGCTATTCAAAGAGAGTACTGATCTGTCTGGTCAAGTCTTTAAGTGGCAAATTTTTATTTATTAAACCATGTTTTTAAATTAATGACTTTATAGCATCTTTTCAGTCTTTACTGGTATTTTTGTAGCATTGCAAGCCCAAGGATCTTTTCAAAATCTGATGAGAAAACCCTTGTCAAGAGGGCTGCATTCAGCCTTTCTGAAAGCGGGAACATATATTTCAAATATATAATTCGTCAAATTTCCCATTTAATGTGAATGAATAGCATGTCTAGTTTAAAAGTTATACTTAATTAATCAAACCGTTATTTTGTTTATAGAACTATGCACAATTATCAGCAATAATCAACAGTTTATCTACACAATAGATGTAGCAGGGAAATCTATATTTATCAATATTTTAGAAAGATTTAACATTCACATAACCAGTTTAATGGAAATCTTTCAGAGAATGTAATATTTAATAGAGTAATTAAAACAAATGTTTTAAAGCTTCAAACTGATGGGAATTATTTTTTCCTCTTGTTTATTTTTTTTTAATTTTCTTTGTTTCTTGCTGTGCTCTCAGCTAAAGCTCCTTGTTTATCAAGACATCAGGGAAGACCAAATTAGAAACAAATTAGAAACCTGCTTAGAAACAGGTGTACCCTTACACTTTATATGCTAAAGTCTTTTGCTCCCTAAAAGGCAGCATTGAAAATATATTTTCTGCACCTATGAAAAAAGATGGCTCCTTCATCCCCTACGTAATTTCTTAATTCCACGCCACAAAAAAATGCTGCAGAACACAGTATGTTACTGAAAGAGAAAATAACTTCATGACATTTTAGACCTCATGAAAGAGGTGATGACACAATTAACAGCTGCAAAACTTTGCTTCTTCCAAGTTTACGCAATGCATTTGATGTTTCTGTACATTAATTTATGACTCTGAAAGCTATTTGAGAATTACTTGCAGCAGCTTCCATTTGCAAAAAGACTTTTTTCCAACCAAGATTAGAAATATTCCTTTGCTATCATTCCTTCATGACATCAAGTTTACTTTTCAGTGAACTTTTAAAGGTTTTCTGGTCCCCCCACAAAGCACACACTTTTGAACACTTTATTAAAAATTAAGTTGAGCCTTTTGACCTCTCTTGATCCACTTCCTCATCTCCACTGTAACAAATGTCCACTATTTTTCTCTGCAGCGTAACGCCAAATAAATGATCATGTGATGTGAAGACATTCTCCTTAATAATCTTTCAAAAAATTAAATCTTTTAAGTCTGTAATAACTTGACTTCTGGGCCTTCCTTATGATTTTTACACAGGACTTTGCAGAAAACTGAAAGAACTCCAAAACTGAATTATCTCTTAATATATTATCTTCATAATAGGATGATACAGAATAAACAAAAATTTGGTAATTAAAAAAAGTGAGTTAAATTAAATTGTCTTGAAATTAGCAAGTTAGATTTGATTCAGTTGAGGAATAGACTTTGAACTGAAATTAAAATAGATTAATTCAAATTTCTGGCTTTCAGGAAATCCAGAAACACTGAACTTGTCTAGAGATTTTAAATAACTTTTGCAATTTGAGTACATTTAAAAAGAACCATGTCCCAAACTAACACATTTCAAAAATTTAAATGAACAAGCTGTTTGAAATAGCTGTATTCATGCACTGATATATAAGGAAGACCATTAAAATGAAAACCATGAGGCAAGCAAAACTGTGTAAAGGCTATAGATTACCTATGCAATCCAAAATCCAGCCTACTGTTCCATCTCCACCACATGCTAGTACTCTGAACTCAGCAACATCTCGGAAAAAATTTAACCTAAAAAGAGTAAATGAAGATAACTAATTATGATCAGTATAACTGTGCATTATGTAAAAATGTTATGGCTTAAGACATTTTATTTAATAGTAAATAGTAAATGATAATTTAAAATAGAAATCACTTCTGCTTATGTAGTCATTTTTTTGACAAATGCAATCCAACATTATTATTAATCACTATCAGTATTTTCTGAAAAAATTCAAACAAAATTAGTAAATCAAGGGTTACTATCGTACAGTAACACTAGAAAAAGTTTGGACCCGATGGTTAGTCCCATCTTTGTCTGACTTCAAATGTCATTTGAAACTACTGTCAGAAAACATTCTCTGTTCACTTAGTTGTAAATGGATAGATAGTCTCTCAAGACAGGAAAGTCTTAAGCTGTCTAAATGTATTAGACATAATACTTACTTGTGCAGTTCTTTCTATAAAGCTATATGAGAATTTCATATTTCTGGTACAAGACTAGTACATATTAAGTTGAACATTCTATGGTTGGTAAAAACAACTTTGCATCATAGTTTAACACAAAATGAGAAAGCATCAGATTGAAGGCCCTCATTCCACCGTCCTAAAAAATGCATTTTAAAAGTAAAATATCTTTGGGAATATTTGCCAGGCTATTTCTGCTTCCATATCCAGCATGTGAGTATCACCAACCCCTCATCCACTTTATTCTGTAACAATGTTGCATAATGCCAGAAAGTGAGGTCATATTAAAACAAGGCTAAGGTGCAATATTTTAATTTAAAGGCATCAGTTCAGGATAGCTTTTGACACATGGTGAAATCAGTCCTTACACATAAACTGTTACTAGACAAAAATGCTCCAGTAATTTTGTTTTATTACTATGTATGTGTATGTTCATTTACATATATTGTATTCATTAGTGTTACAGATATCTTACTGGATATTCTACATTCTAGTGACCAGATCTGATATCCAGTTTGCAATCTTCTAATAAATGCACAACTAATATATTTTACACAAATTCTTAAATACAAATAAATACATAGAATAGCTTGCAGGTGTTTAATTCCAACTGTTTCCCATGCAAAATTCTAATGCTGGAGGGAGAATGTAGTTTCTGTCCTTAGAAAGTTTTAAAATTCTTTTTGACCTCTTGACAAAATCAAGAACACAGAGAGTAAAAAAGCAAGAATGGGAGACGGAAATGAAAAACACAATGACGAAAAAGTTATGTAATATGCAGAAGATGACAGGACAACTTCTTGTTCTTGACCAGAATTTCAATTTTAGCCAAGCTGCATAGAATGAAGCCCATCGCATGTCCCACACTCTGTAATTTTCTTTGCTTGGAAGAGCTCTTAAGCAATTTCAAGTGCAAATATAATGCCTGAAGGATGCATACTTGCCCTGCATTAAGGGCTGCCTTGCCCTTCTCACCCCTTTTGTGTTCTACTTCACACATTTGCAGGAGAAATGCTGTAGGATCTCCTGTGACCCAAACTGTCATGTGCCAAATCTAACTGGGTACATGCGGGGAACACATCTAATAAGGATCTGTGCTGGAACATCCTCTGCTGGAAGCCACTTCACAGCACAGCAAGGGCATGCACTAAGCTGTGCCCTGGCCCATAGGTGTGCATGTCCATCCATCCATCCCTTCTCAAGGCCTGGCACAGAGACAAACGCCTCCTGCCACACCACCAGTATTCCCACTACAAGCCAATGTGTTGGGTTGGCAGAGAATTACCAGGTGTAATTACATTGCCTCCTATACTGAGAGTACTTCAGATTAATTTAAAGTCAAATTATAGCCCAGAGGTGACAGCAGGGTACTGACCTCTAAGTGTTTAAGCATTTTTGCCTCATGTAGCAGATACGGAAAAGAAAGTCTGGAAAGAACCAACCAAACAAAACAACACCAAAAGCACAGGGTTCATTTTAACATTACTCCAGACTGGCAGAATATAGACCTAAACCTCTGTTGCTTTTTATAAATAAACTTCTTCACCATATGGATATCAAACATTCTTTTTGTTTTGACGGTATAGTTAATCTTCATCAAAAAAGTGTAACTTTAGAAAAAGTGAGGGACTGAAAAATCTGGCAAAACCACATTGCCGAAAACATTTTCTATTAGCTGCATTTGTATTTCCCCTGGAGCTTTTTATATTCACAGACAGTGAATTTTCCAAGCAAAGTATGGCATTAAATTCACATAACTTTTTCTTTTTATAAATTGAAATATAAAAATTATACATACATTATATAAAAATCAAACACACAAAATACATAAAAATAATGCATGTTACAGTGTATATTTGCATATATAAATGTGGTGTATATAAATATACTATACCAGATATAAATATTTATAAAATCAAATTAATTTATAAAATTAAATATAGTTATATAATTATACATGTAAATAAATCTTATTCATTGAATTAGAATGTGCAGCCTACATTAGGAGTTGGGAAGGGAACGCAGTTTTCTGTTTTATAAGGTTTCATTCAGACTCAGTAAGTGTTACAATTGTAAAGAAAGAATTTGACACATTTCTTTATAGACATTTAGGGAGAAAGTCAATATTGCTTACCAAGAAAACTGTACTCAATTAGTGTTTTAATAGCACCTGTTACTTTTTATCCACCATTCTTCACACGGTTTGAAAAGAATTTAAAAAAATTGCTTGAGCAGAATTTAGTAAAGCTGATTTTAAGTGAAAATAAAAAAAAAAAAAAGGCAAGTCACTGTAAAGTTTTTGTGCAACATCAGCCTCAGTTAAAAGACCAGAATAGACAATTTTATCCTGTTTTCTTAGAAAAATTTGAAACACTGAAAGTGATCTACATCAGCTTAATTTTATTTTACTTTGCCAGAAACAAGGATTCAAAGGCAGTTACTGAGTTTCTGCTGATAAATCAGTAATTTCCACCTGAAAGACAGCAACTGTTTCAGCTGCCTATATTACTTTAATTCAGTTTTTCACAATCATCTCATCAAATTAATAGGAATGCAGAGGATCTGTTTATGCATAAAATACCAATGCTAGAGAATGTAAATTTGATTTTGAATCATGTATTTAATTGATTTATGCACAGGTAGCAAACACATACACATTCTTATAGAATTGTTTAGAGAAATTCCTAAAGTATTTATTGTAATTTATTTAATTAATTTAATTTATTACAGTAAAACTGAAGTTTTACTAACAGTAATGAAAACATAAATTGCAGTATTTTCCATTTAGTTACCTGCACATGACTGTTGCTCTTATACCCAAAAGCAGTGCACTATGCAGAACTTCAGGTACTCAGCCACACAAGGTGGCATAACAGCAATGCATGAAATCATTCAGCATTCTTCACTCGCAGTGGACACAAAACTTAAGACTGTCTACAGCCCAACAGAATAATCGCATAGTGGATCTCAGGATAGGCTTCAGGTGCCAGCACCACAGATGTCATAAAGGTAAAAATATTGTTAAACAACTGCTTAAAATGTATCTCTTAATTCAGGATTTAAGTCTCATATGTGAAGCCTTTGTGAATTCTAAGTACTGGTGATTTGTGGTGCACAAAAATAATTTGTATCATTAGAGTACAACCAACCCACCTTTGCTGGCATAGCCATTTTTTGGCAAAAATGTAACTTTTCCAAGAAAATATGGACCAGACTCAATATTTTGTTCAGAAGAAAATAACTATGCAGTTATTATCTTCTAATAAAATTCCTGGTATATACACATTGCTAGAATACTCTGGGTATTCCAAATGCCCAAGAGCAAAGAAATGCTCTAGCAATCAATTCAAATAATTAAGGAAAATAGCGTTGTTTTCAAACACAGTCTTATTGCTTTGTGAAGGTAAAAAAAAGCCCAGGTGCTGTAGATTCCTGACTAAATTACAGTGTAAGTTGTAGGGATTCATCTTTGCTGTCTTGGGCATCTTTTAAGTGGGCAGAATATAAGATCTAGAAAGATCTGTTGAGGCAAACTTGCAGCTAGAATTTAAAAAGTAGATGCTCTCCAAATTAAACACTTATGGAAGCTACAAAGAAATACAATTTTTGTGGATATAATTTCTATAATAGAGTATAAAAACACCATAAATTAGACATTTTAAATAATAGAACTTTAGGGAACAGATGCCTTTTCAGATGGACAAAGACTTTGTGAAATGCTGACCTCTCTACAGAGTCCTGCAGCTCTGTGGCTCAACTGCTATTCATCCTGCTATTATTTACCTCTCTGTGAGTTGAACAATAACTGAATTTCAGATTCTTCAAGATCATTAAATACACAATAACAGTTGCTGTCAGAAGTAGAAGACTCCCATAGAGATATAACAACCAAACAGGGAAACTCTTTTCATGGCAAAAAACACAGGTGCTCGGCACAAATTACACAATGCATCAGCCCAGCAATTTTCGCATCACTGTGTTAACTGTGGCACTCTGTAACTGTGGAGTACCTTTTATGCCTGTGTTCAGCTGCACAGCTTACAAGGTTTTTCCAGCTCACTCGTATCCCTCTACTGCCAATTAAAGAATGTCTAAAGCATTAATTATTATACCCATATTTAAAGTGTGCTGTTGCCCTTTGGCTTAGAGCTTCCTGATTTCAGGCCTCACAGCAGGTCTCAATTGCTGGAAAAGAATCGGTGCAAGAGTCACTGCCATGAAGTTTATTTGCATCATGTACATATTTTTACACAGACTATGCACACCACATGTCTTGACAAAAACTGCTCCAAAACCCCTAGCTTAGGCAGGCAAAGAAGCTGCAAGAAATGTCATTGCTGCTGCTCCTGCACTTCTCCATGTACCGTCCCATCCTATGAAAGTAGGCAACAAATCCACTTCACTAAGTGTACATTGGGGTTGTGATACCAAAATTCATTGTTCACTTGCTCAAAATATTTTTATGTTGTCCTGCTATATGCCTGCTAACTTTCATAGTTATAGAAAAATAGAGAATAAATGCCATGAAGAAAGGTGGGGCTATTTTGTGGTTTTGGCGGGTTCTGTTGTGGTTTGGGTTTTTTTTTTGTTGCTATTTTGGAATCCCTTATTCCAACGCATTTCTCTGCAAGAACACGGTTATCCCACTAAAGAGGTAGAACAATAGATATAGCAATTCAGCTGCTGACCATTTAAAAAAAAACCCCAAACCAGCAGTTTCAGCCCCTCTAACATTTACAATTTTCTTAGTCCCCTAGCTCTCTTTTCATTGTCTCTGCCATTTGAAAGGGGGATTTCTTAGATTTTTGACAAAAATGAAGTGGAAGTATGATGCCACAGATGTTTGGAACTCAAGTTACAAAACTTCTGAATGTTATCTTCTTGCTTGATGACAGCAGCCCATGAGAAAAATACCATCAAAAATCAAAAACATTAACTTATGGGTTAAAGCAGACAGGTCGGCTCTAACAAAAAAATGCAAGTTCTTAGCTAATACTATAAAATTCTCTAGGTTGAGTAAACATGGCTGAAAATATTACTTGAAAGAAAAAAAAGAAATTTCAAAATAGGCTCAACTAGAATGTACTACAGTAATCATAAATGCTTTAAAATAAATATACATTATGTTTATCCCTTTCTACTAAATAACTTACTGAGATGAAGATATAAACTTCTGCTTTTCTCTGTGCTGTACAGTACCCAAATCTGTTCCATTTTGATCTGAATTTCAAATGTAATATGAGAACATTAAATAAACATAAAATTCGGATTGACAATCCAGTGTAACTGGCATTATAGAGATGGACGAAGAAGTGGACAGATGGATGAATGAACAGGTTTTATTAGGCAACTCATAAAACAAGTACTGGGAAGTGAAATATTCAACTTCTTTATTTGGAACTTTATTCAACTTCTCACTTAAGGGCCAAATTATATGCAGCCTAAAATGTATTGACCAGGGCAAGAAGTGATGGCAGGAGACAAACTGGAAATTTAGGATTATTCATTTTGATGAAACGAATAAAAAAAATACCAAAACAAGCAGTACCTGTTTGAAAATTCATTAGAATTTTCTTCAAAGTGACTCTGAACTAAAACTACTTCAGTTTCTAATAGAAAGCGAAATTGAAAACATTTTCTAAAACACACTGTCCTTGTTCAAAAGACTAATGTTTAAATTGCTTCAGTGCAGGGTTTCAGCTTGAACTTAACACTGCCCTCCTGTGCCTCTGCCTTAAAATGCATTTTCCTTCACACAGCAAGATTCACGAAAACTAAGTCACTTATGGACAGAAATGCAGACAGATTTTTTTTTTTTTTTAAATTTTGAAGAAATGACTATGAACAAAATATTTCAGTTTTTTTAAAAATCATCCTCTCAATTTCTAGCATGGCATTTCTATTATACAGTATGTAAAACAAAACTGGTTACTAGTTTTGTCTCAGTTAATTCTTCCAGTCTACTTATTCTTTGAACTAAGAGTACTTAAATTTTTTGCATGTGTCAAGAATAGCATAAAATCAACAAACTTCAATTGAGTAATAAAAACAGTACTAGCATTCAGATACAAGATGATTACAGGCATGAAAGAAATCACGCATGCCATTATCTCCATTTTTGGGCTGGTTTTGCACCATTCAGCAAGTTAATATTAGCCACAGTGCAGTGCATGATGTCTGAACTTCTAAAAGGATTGAATATGCTTTTCACTTTCATCAATGCTTTTCACTTTCATCAATGTTACACACATCTAAAGGTCTAAACAAATAAGAAATGCAAAGATTAAAAAGAAAAGTATTCAAACAACAGTTAAAACTTAGTGTCAGTGAACATATACCTCCTAATATTCTTCTGCAACTCTTTTCACTGATGTAAAATTTCATGTATCAGTGATGTAAGTAAACAGCACCCAGCACATACAAAATAACATACAGAGCAGATATTTAGCGCTGCTCTAATTCTCCTCTACCAAAGCACCCACTACTTAAAAAGGAGACAATATCACCTGGCAAAGGTTGGTGTTTGATACAGTGTAATTCTCCTGTCTTCACACAAATGCAAATTAAGAAGAATCACAGAGGAAGCACACTAAGCAAGGGACTGCAATGCCAGCTGGTACAGAGAACACTTTGGTCCACATTAAAAGTCACTGCCAGCACAATCCAGCCTGGCCAGTCATTTTCCAACCACTACATTTCCAAGATTATGTAACTGATAAGAAGCCTGCAGTCACCAATACATTACAGACACCTATGCATATGCACATATCTGTTTAAGCAAAAGAAATTGATGTCTTGCTGGTCAATCTTTGAGACCACTGACATCTGCAACACAAGTAACCCCCAAGAACTCAGGCTGCTGAAATGGCAGTTAAAGCTGCAAATAAAATTAAGTTTATCCCACAGTTCTTACAGAATAATGCATAGTTTTCAGCAATACATGAGACATAACTTTACATGTACAGGTAAACAAATAATACCTATACATTTCTGCAGCCACTCAGAAAACTGCAGTGTTGATACATTCCAAACAAGCTATATGTACTTCAGTCTGTTCATTTGATTATACAGTATTTTATTAAATGAGTTCCTGGTAATAATATTAACTGTAGACTTACCCTGGCATTGGTCCATTTCCAGAAAGACTATAAACTTGACGAGGATTTAAAAGGTACTGAAATTTTCTATAAATTCTGAAGAGGTGAAAGAGACAAGGAGAAAATATTTACTTACATGTTTGGAATTCTTTAAAAACCTTTCAAATGAGAGAATTAAAGAAGTTAGAACACACTATAATTATTTGAATTGCAGTGTCTCATTTATGAAAAAAATCAAATACTTGAACACAGGAATTATAATTTATACACGAAGTGTATTGTGGGGTATAAAGTTAAGACAGAAGTCCAAATGCTGTGTATAGACAGAAACAAAATACAATAAAGAGCTATAATTACACAAGAAAAGGTGAGTCAAAAAAGCATTTCAGAAAGCATATTGATTTATTAAAGCAACTCCATGCAAAGGAGAGATTTCTTCCTGAAATTTATTGCAAACACAGAATTACAAGTATAATTAATTGCAAAAGCTAATTGGCTTTGCCACCCACCAAAAAATGTCTGCATAGGCTGAAAAACATTCTGATAAAGAAAACTTGTGGTCAACTCCATTTCCTCAGGATTACATTTGAATGGGAAGAAAATGGAAAAGATTTGAAGCACTGTTTTACTAAATCACACTTATTTCAAAATTATCTGAATAATAAGAAGCAATTTATTGATACAGCATGACAAGCATTGCCCTATCCCACATGGGACCCCATTTGCTGTCCTACCCTCACAATTATTTCTTCAAGAGCGTAAACTTAGAAATTTGAGTTTACTTATCCTGCAAGTATGACAGATTTTTTTTTCTTCATTATAAATATTAGAAATGTAATTTCCTACATTGACTAGAATGCAGTAGTGATTTTTTTTCTCACACAGAAACAAGAAGCACACAAAAGATTTAGAGCTGAGAATGAAGAAATACACACGTGGGATCTCTGGCAATAGTTTAAATTATAAACCCATGTTTCTTGGTTTTACTTTTCATGTTTCTGTCCTTAAGGTAATTAGTATTTTAATGTTTTTAAGAAAGCATTTATTTTTCCACTGATATATTGCTTTTCTTCTGTGTAATATCTTAAATAAAATAGAAGCATAATAAGAGCTGAACTTCAGGTTAAAATGTCCACGTTTTCAAATACAACACAATAAAACTGTCTAGACACAATCTATATGCACATTCTGGGATTTTTTTTCATTTTTTTTCTAAATAGAAATGCATAATTTATCAGGGTAGCTGGAGAGCAAGTGTGTAAAAATACTGAATACAAACAAATTCATAATTATCTGTAAAATTGCCAAATTGGAATATTTTCTTAACTTCTCAGTTATTTAGTGATATCAACTTCATAAAGCATTTTATTCAAGCACACTCACACGATATATTCCTGATGCCATTCCTGACAGAAAAAGTCAGTATGAAATGACTGGTTTCATTTCTCAAGTATGCAGACGTCAGTGTTGATGGCTGTGACAATGATTAAATCAGACTTTCGACAATGGATTTACAACACAATATACATATTCCCATTTTACAAATGTAAAAGGAGTTTTCTAGTTAGTATGTGTGATTTGCTTCTCAGAGATCTGTAGAATTTAATCTGGTCAAAGGTGATGCTAATTTAATTTGTGTAGCTGACCATAAGTTCATGAACAATATTTTTACAAAGTCCCAAAGGTCTGAGAGTTACTTTCCTAAAGTTTAATGCTAAAAAACATACTAGGCATTACCTATACTCACAGTGCTGTTGTCAGGTAACAGTGAAATGCTATAAAAGCCTTCGTAATAAAGAGGAAGCTAGGTTTTTCTACTCAGAACCCAGAGGGTCAACTGCAATAATGAAGAGATTACACTGAATACTACTTGACTCAGTGCATACCATTCATGGCCATCAGTACCTGCTAATCACTCCATAATGACTCGCTGCAAATGACACATCAAGCTTTAAGTTATTAAATACATTTACGTATTCTAGTCTGTGTAAAATTCATAAATTGATGGCTCATTTCTATTCATACATTCTCAAAAAAAAAAAAAGTTAGAAACTGCTCATAAATGTTTCCTTCACACTAAGCTGTACCCAGACCTAACAGGGTGACACAGGGAAGCCAAGGATGTGGACAGTAACTCGACCATCCAGTTTTACATCTACAATACTAAACAGTGACACTGACATGGCTCTGAACGCCTTGCTTCCACAAGTGAGGAAGGAACTGGATGTGGTTTCCTTGTGACTGGAGATTTGTGCTGACAAAGCCATGAGGCGGTGTGGTGGGAAATGCCCCAAAAGACATTTTTGTGATTAAATGCAATTTCGTGAACGAAGCCAGTTTGTGGAATGACCACTTATCAACAAACAGCTGTGCTTCTGTAACTACTTTTGGGGTTATTCTGTGATCTGGAAAACTAAAAAGATTCAATTTAAAACACAAATCCACAGAGAAGTTTTTTAACTGTCACTTGTCTTTTTATTTAAATCATGCCCATGATCTCATATAAACCTCAAAATACTCTGCTAGCATAACTGAGGAGGCAGAAAATTATCTCAGGAATAGCCAAAGGAGCTGCCATCATCATTGAAAAGCTCGACTGCTGAAGAAAACACTTTTGAGTGCACCTTGGGCTGAGTTAAATTAAGCTGTCTTCTGACAAAGAAACAAAATAAATGGCCAGAAACTAGCTGGCAATTCAAAACTGGGAATAAAGTTGACTACACTGTGGAAAAAGCTGGCCATGGTAAAGCCTTCTGCCACAACTGGGGGATGCATCTTCAGTCCTCTAGGGGCTATTAAAAGTGTGTTAATATGGGCTTAATTTAACCCTAATGTCACACAAGGAAGAAGCCAAGGACTCCTCTCTGAAATAAAAAAATGCTAGTTATCTTCTCTCCCAGACATACAATATTTGAAAAAGATCATTTGAAACTTCTTTTACGTTTTGTGTCAATGCTAAATGAAATCTGAGAAAGGCAGATTACTCAGAGGGGAGGAGGGAAGAGCTACTATGAACCCAAGTTATTTGAAAACAGCAAAGGTTAAAAATATCATCAACCTGTATTGCACAGACACTGAATGTGGAGTCAGCAGGAAACATCAGTGTACGGAAGCTGATCTCCAGTGCATCCAACAGCATATTTGTCATGGAAACAATTGTGTAAACTCACCCTCTGGTCAGGCATATAAACTGGAAAATGGGGAAGTGGAAATCAAAGTAATGAGTATGGCAGAAGAACAGTGTGATTTAGAAGGACTCCTATGTGAGAAACATTATCCTTAACAACAGCCTTTAGAAGCACTACATGCTTGTTGTATATTCTTTCTGTTGAAAGGAATTATTTTGTGAATGGTGTACTATATATATACATTCAAATCACAGATCGTTGAAAACTGTTGCCTGATTAGTCAGATCATAAATACAGACATCCCAAACTGATAACCCTAGGATGAAATGGATGTTTTGCACTTTTTTTGGATGAAATTAACTACACCTGCCCATTTCGTGCACAACCACTGAAAATGTTATGGCATGATGTCGCCTGAGGAATTCACTTGCCTGGGTTTGATGAACTCCTACTCAGTCTCATGCTAAGGTAAAATCCATTTCTAGTATGTGAAAGCCTTAAATTTATCAACTTTAATTGTACTTTTCTACTTTCTTCTAAATAAACATTGACTTCTGTTTTTATTCTATTATAAACATATGTGTTGTCTATTAAACAAAATCATTCCAAGTCCACATAACAGTAAATACACTTGAGTTTCACATGATGGGCAATTATTAACCTCCTAATTGAGAAGAAAATATAATGGGGCTATTGTCACAATTTTTTATTTTGCAATTGTCCTGGTTTAGGACAAATTAGGGGAAGGTCTCCAGAAGGAGCCCCCCAGAAAACAAACCTCCACCACCCCTTCCCCCCCCAGCTCTGGGTTTGAGAAGGAATTCCTCGGAGGAGAGGTGGAAAAAACCTATTTATTGACAAATAAACAAAGACACTCCCCAACACAAGGGAAAAGAAAAATACTCAAGCAGTTGCTGTGAGGGGAGGGCGCAGAGCTTCTGTTTTCAGGCATTGAGGACCCCCAGATATTCCCAGGTCAGGTCCGGAGCAAAGGGGAAAAAAACAAAAGCAAAAGCAAAAAAAAACCAAAGCCAGCAGCAAAGTAAAGCAAAGCTAGCAGTAAAGCAAAGCAAAGCAAAGCCTGCAGCCAAGCCGAGCTAGCAACCAAAGCCAAAGAGCCAGTAGCCCCACCGCGGCAAAACACCCCACCGAGGGGGGCGGGGGCGGCAGCGGTTAGATACAACAGTGCAGTACATAGAGATAAAGCTGCACGATTGGGATAGGAGGCACCATCAACCCAGGACACAATTATATTTGAAAGTCATAGCATTGGTCTTCAAAGCAAAAACCTATTCAGGAAGAACACATCACTACACATTCTGAAAAACTGAACTTCTAATATAATGAAAGTTTTCCCATGTATCTATAAGATCCGGCTGTACAGAACGTATTTTTGTATTCTGATTGCACTTCTCCTACATATCCATTTGTTTCCCACTATCCCTCTGTTTGAGCATTTAAAATTAAAACTAAGGAAACAAACTTAGTTCACCTTTAAATGATCCTCAGTTCTTTTCTTTTGCATTTGAGAGATTTGAAAAAAAATTACAAAATGCAAGAGGAAACAACCTTGTATTACTGGGGATGTGCATTCATTCAACTAGTTTTCAGCTGGATGCATAAACTCTCTCCAAGAATAAAGGTAATGAAATGGGTGAGGTTACCATATGGTAAGGCATAAAAACTCATATGAGGAACTGTGGGAACACTGGAGTCTTGACAATCTGCAGTAACCTTTCTGTGCTCAATGAAAGTCAATTAGAAATCTTAGTTTCATTCATCATGACCTCTCAAATACAGAGAATCCCAAGTAAAGACTGAGGAATACTTTTCAGTAGAAGAATTTCTTAATCTGAATGAATTAAGATAATGAAATTCTGATCTACAAAATTTAGAAGGCTGTAGATTTGTTTTGCTTTCCTTTTTTTCCCTCACTGCTAGAGAAATCTCACTTTTGTTACAGTGTATCCTCTAATCCCACCCTCTCAGCACTGGACCAGATTACAAAATTGCTGTAATCAAAAAGCCTGACTTGAATGCCATTTACTTAAATGCTGGGCTCGATGATCCTTGTGGGTCCCTTCCAAGTGTGAGGAAATCTGTGAATCACCATAACTGTGCATTTTGCAAAGTAATTTATGTCTTGAAATGTCCTGTGATTTTACTTTCCGCAACATAAAACTGCCACAAAATTGGAGGGTAGAGAATGTATTGGAATCTCTTTCTGGTTACTGACTGTAAAGCAGACAGATAAAGCCCACGAAAACTAAAAAAAGTTCAGTAATAATATTTCTCCTGAGAATGTTTCCATCACTTAGATTGCATATTCAAACTAAGATGCACTCTTCACATCCTTCTTTTATAGTTTTGCTACTGGCATTGATATGAAACATTAACACTCAAAAAATGGAGTGCAATCCCCTTCTCAACAAATAGTCCATATGTGGACTTTTTTAAACCTATTTCAATCTGGCTTTAGATCTGACTGTGAGATATTATCTCCTAATGGTGAATGCCTTGAGACATGGTTACATGACTATGCAGTTATCTTCTGATAGGCTTCTCTTAAAACAGAAATATTGAGTGTGACCTTGACACATTAGTGTGCAATTTAACATTTTGTGTGTGTGTAGTATCAAAGCCAATTTAAGAGGTTCTTACAATTCACTCTACTCAGCTGCTGGTGCCTGCCCTCATGCTATACACTTAATTGTGTAATGACACTTGTGGATAATGGCGCTAGTGAATGAAGTGCGTATAGGGCATCCAGTTTTAAAATTCAAATAACTCCTGTGATCTGTTTGGCCTCAGTAACTGTTTCATTGATAAAAACTGAGAAGTGTTAGACTGTAACACATGATGGGGAATGGGAGCTTGAGATGGGGATCAGATTTTAAACTTGCTTTTACCCTGGAGAATATCTAACATTAAGTGACATCCCTAATGTGTTAAGCCCATTCAGATAGTAACACTTGAGACCAATTATGAGCTGGGAACTGAAAGCTGTGAAACAGCATTTCATTAAATTGTTTCTAGGCTATAACTAACTGTGTAAGTGCAGCTCTCTAACCTGCCTCTCACCTACATAATTGCAGACTGGATCTCTGATCTACTCACTTCATACCAGTACTATAAGAAGTCAAGCTAGGTGCTAGTGCAGATTACCTTCCACAAGACCCCTGACTGCACAGCAGACCAGGGCTGCCTCACACTGCTGCTGTGGCTGAAACGTGAAAACTCATGTGAGGATGGCTCACAATGTTCTGTGACAATTGCAAAGGCATGTTCTTGAAGCTGTTTAGAATTAATCTTTTAGGTCATTAACTGCTTTTGACAAACCTAGCTGGTATCTAGGTATACCAGTCCAGGGACTACATAATCAGTTCTCAAGTGATAACCAGTTCTCTCAGAGGCCTTCAAATACAGTTATGGTTAATCTTCCTTAGCTCTAAGAATTACAATTACTCTGCAGGATTTTGTCCCCTTTGACAGTTTACTTTTAGGGGCACAGGAAGATGTGATCGAAGGCAGGCAGGGTGTAGAAGGTAGGGAAAGCTGACCCAGTGTTGTTCACTTCCTTGGTTCCAGGCTTTAGAATCACACTGCATCCCTCCTTTTTTGCTTCTCGATACCCATATCACCAATATCCACAGGTGTCGCCTTCAGCTGCATCCTGGCCAAAAGACCATAATCATCTTGAAGACTTGAAGTTAGAGCACTGACATGGTGAACTAGGCTATAAAAATTTAGGGATTTATGGGATGATCAAAAATTGACCATATTGTTAGCATCTGGAATCCTGAAACATGCTCTGAAAAGTCTATTTAGGGGGCAACTAATTCAGCATTCCTGCCTGAGTAGGGGAATGCTCCTTACCTCTACTTTATCAGGCTTCTGATACATTAACACTTCAACTAATAAACTCAGGCATTTTTAATTTAAATCAATGTAATTACTGACATGTGTAAAATTTAAGTTTGTGTGATTGGACTCTAATAATTCAACTGCATTTTCAGAATGCTTCCTGTCTACAGAAATCAAAAGGTTTCTTTGATGTGAATTTTATAAAGAGGCTTGAGAGCCTCTACTACTAAGTCTTCAAAAAGCAAATCATACATTAAAAAATGGAATACTGCTTCTAATTTAAACTACTGGCCACTGGCTTGCCTGTATAATCATTCATAGATTAAAAAGAAAACTGTTAGCACTTTAAAGTTTTAATACAAGGTATGGCAACTCACATGTCCATGCAAATTACACGAATCCATGCACTGAATATAGCTACTTTTTTTTATTATTTCAAATGAAACTATTCTATAGAACTAACTCTTTTTTTTAACTGTAGAATTTATAGGTACGAGGATATAGGATGTTCAACTCTGAGGAGAAACAATATAAAATTTTGTATTTTTTCCTCATGTACAAACTTTTAAAATTAACTTTTAAACATTTCACAGAACAGAATCAAGAGAGGAAAAAAAGAAAAAGAAAAAAACCCTTACCTTTCTCCTTGTTTCCCACCACTTTTAGGATTGACAAAAACTAAAAGTGGATGAGTGCCTGGAACTGGAGTGATCTAAAAGAAGGGAATAACACAGCCATTCATTAATGCTGTGTGTTGCATTCATTTTTTCCTATAGTAGACAGAAAACAAAAAGCTTAATGCAAACTCTATGTTATGCTATGTAATCCAGCTGGAAGCATAATTTGCAATAATCCTCACTTCATTAATTTGCCTGAAATTGCAAGTGACTTCTTTTTTAATGCTGTCTGTTTTACAGCTGTGATGCCATTTTAACCAATAATGCCAGCGGAATATTGAGATATATACATATATAACCTATCTCTCTATAGACAGATTTATATTTGTGTGTGCATATATATATATATATATATATATGTTTAGATCTCCATCAGTAGAGAAGGAAAATTTAAATGCAAATAATGAATTAATTACTCTGACAGTAATTTCCTTTAAAAAAGAAAAAGAAAAAAGCTTAAAAGAAACTGCATTTTCGAGTGAAAAATTACACTATATTATATAACATGAAGGTCAACTGTAGCTACACAGAACACTGAACTTAACATATTATTTTTTTAAATTATGGTAATGAATACCTGTAATATTTGATAATATGAAATCACACACACTTTAAAATGTGGCAACCATAACATTAAGAAATTCCTTTAAACACCTGAGAAAGCTGAAAAACTTAAGAAGGTAGAGGAGAAACCATAAGGAAGAAAGGCAAGTCTGAGGAAAAGAATGTTGAGGAGAAGGAAGGAAACCATTATTCTACCATTATTTTTTTTTAATTCTTTATAGCCTCCTACTATTATTTTTTTTTTTAACTCTTCTGTGTATGGAAAGTTTAACACATTCACAATAATATTTAGCTTTACAAAGTAACACCTTCATTCTAAGCAATAGGGTTAGTCTGTATTTTCAGATATTCTGAGATGTGTGTGCTTGTTGCCTTTACTCCAAAAACCTAAACATAAAAAAAATTACATCAGATGATCTGATACAGCTCCTCTTTAAACCATGAAGCTAGACTATTCATATTTAGAAGTATCACTTTAAAACATGTATCAATTCCAAAATGTTTGAAAGTATATTAAGAATTCAAAGTCAGCATCTCCAAAGTCATACACTAACAACTTCAGAGATGAAGCCTGGACCATCTGTGTTTCAAAATGATACACTGAAAGGCCTTGCTCAAAATCCTTATTCATAATTCCTGAAATAACAAAATTTTAAGATTTCATAAAGAATAATTTAAGGCAGAACCTGAGAAATATCATAGCTAAAGAGTTTTACAGGCATACTATAAATACGTGTATATAATTCTACAGGCATCTAAAACCACTTTTCTTTCAGTAGAAAATGTTAAGCACTGGTGTGTCAACTCTATTCACAATTTCGCAAAAATCAGAAGACTCAAATCTGTCCCAATACATACAAATAATAATGGAAAAGTCCACAAATTCAGTGGTATTAAGCTTAGCATAAAACCAACTCAGTATCATTTGGCACAGTAAAGTGCTGTATGTTGAAACATACATCAAATTGCAGAATACAGTGAAGTTTGTCAAATATTTAATTTTTACCTACTGTTTTAATCAATTTTAGTTATTTAGCCAATTCCCATGGTGTTTACTCCTGTGAACTAAGTGTAAACCAATGGTGCTCATTGTGACAGAGATGGAATACCTACTGAAATCCCTTAGGATGCAGGTTAATTAATGGGACTCATCCTAAGGTTATACATGATCTATTACTTCCTCTAATTAGAAATAATAATCCTGATCATTATGCTGGTTAGCTAGAAAGAAGCAAGATGAATGTGCTTAACTATGATTAATTGTCTTTAAGTCGTGCAGACCTCCACTGCCACTAAGTTATCTGCTCACTGTGATGGAAGGAAGGTTTGGGCTTGATCCTTTTCTCAGCAAAAGCTAAGTGATGGACTTTTCTATTTCAAATCTTTTATTTCAAGACCCAGTGAGATTATTTCAAGTAGAAGGGTTTGGACCATCAAAAAAATAAATAAATCTAATAACTAGTCTGTATCCCACTCAGTTCCAAAATAAATTTTAATTAAATTTTTACAGCTTTTCCAAATTACTTTTCCAAATAACATACGGTATTTTTATATAATGAAATGCAACTAAAGAGTTAGACTAAATTAGTGAACATTTTCAAGCCCTAATCTAGCACGATTTAAAGGCAATCTTCATGATGTTATAGGACAAGTGACTTAAAGTAAAAAGAAAAAAAAAAGAAAAAGGTGGTGGAGCACTTATATACAGTTTCTCCCATATTAAAAACAGAGGTCTAACAGCAGTTGTATGAAGGTCTTTGTTTTTTTATCTTACAACTTAAATCATAAACAAATGCAATTAACATACTGATTAAGTCTTCTGAAATAAAACCCTTGCTTACTTGAAGATCTTGTTAAAATGAGACCATGCCAGCAGAATCAGAGGATTAGAAACAGAGTAGCATGCCAGATATGGGAGAATTAGAGTAGTATACTTTGATCAGATACAGAATGTTTTCTCCAGATCATCTCTGGGTAAAATACTAACATTAATTACCAGTTATATTTATAGCATCTTACATCTTTTTGAGAATAGTTGAAAAATTATACAATCTGTAAGGAAAAAAAGCCCTAACATTCTCACTGATCCCATCCTTTCAGTAGGATAGCCTTCAAGGTCCACTCAGCCTTCACAGTAATTACATTCACAACAGGTTACCATTTTTAATGCCAATCAAAAATTAAATATTTGATGCTAAGATGGATTCCTGCTACTCAAAACCAATTTAATCCATCCATGAAAAAAAAAGATCACAGTATAATCAGCAAATTAGGGCCATAACTGCAGAATTATTTCTAATGTTATCACCATGATTACCAGTATTGTGTCATGCACACTACATTACAAATGTGTCATTACAGAACATCAAGCACTTCAAAAACACCTCAAATCTATTGAATAATAATTCTACCATCTTTGTCCCCACTCTCTTTTCCTCCATCTCTAGCAGTACTAAAGAAAAGCAAGGATAAAACCCAAGCCTTTGATTTATCTTGGAAAGAGAAGATAGAACACAAGTTTTGGATCACACTAAAAAACTTAGGGGAAATCTTATGACCTGAAAGCAGAACATACAATAATTTGAAG
This sequence comes from Trochalopteron elliotii, assembly GCA_024734555.1. Lineage (NCBI taxonomy): Eukaryota > Metazoa > Chordata > Aves > Passeriformes > Leiothrichidae > Trochalopteron > Trochalopteron elliotii. The sequence continues at coordinate 3,269,491 of JANPWX010000215.1, forward strand.
TTTTGTGTTGAAGGCTCATGGTGCTAAAAGTTGTTGTTTTGAATAGACCTAGTATTACATCCTAAGCATGGTATCACATGAGTGGGAAATAGAGACAAAAAACAGCCAAAAGTAAACTACGAGCATAAATAATCTAATGCTTGGAGTAAACACAAAATTCATAATGATACATGGTGCTGCAACCAAAAGGAGATGCCAAAGATGCTGCTTGATCTAGAATACTTTGTCTCACTGGAATTGTGTGATTATCACCCAAAAGTCAGATAACACTGTGCATTTCCTTTAGCACAAACCTACTGATTACACTGTGACTGATTAGACAGAACTTGAGCTTTCTTTCAATTAAGACTCTAGTACTTTTTGCTTCATGTTTTGTCACAGATGATCTGGACAGCAATGAAACCTGTGAAAATGGTAAGTACAGGAAGAGATTCTTGAAAGCAATGGATAATGATTGCTCTAATATCCAACTATATCATCAATGGAGCAGCCAAATGACTGGATAGGTTTTAGGGTTTGTTTTTCAGGTTTTGTTTGGATTTTTCCCCTTCTTTGGGTTGTCATAACAAGAATGTTTGACTAACCTAAAAGACAAAACAATATAATAAGCCTTCCTATCTTGACACAACAAGACGAAATAATTATGAGGCATAAGGTAGGTGATATATGGTAATGGAATCTTTTTACTGAAGCCCAATTGCAACATATCCAAGGACAGAGAGAAAAGACAACTTTGTATATTAAATGATTATCACATTGTTATCATGATGATAACTTAACTCCTGAGGAAATAAAGCAGCAGCATCCTTCATACAGACATTGATTTCACTCAAAACTACTCATATCTCAAGAGAAAGAAGTCAGCAATTCAGGCAAGGCACGCTTTTAAGTCACCACCCTTAAATAACATTAGCTCATCATACACATGAGCTTTTCTTACAATTAGAAAAACTTTCATTTTTATTACAGATATTGCTAGCAATGAAAACATGTTGCTTCTCACCACTGTTAATGTTGATATGCCAAATGCCCTACTTAGAAATACCTGGACACATAACACCCTTGAAGTTTACTCCATCCATTAATTAACAGGTCTAAATGACAACAGGTAACAGTTATCAGGACAGATTTAGATTAATAATGTAAATTTACACAACACTGCATGACAGATACCAAAATAAACTAGTTCAGCTTCACCCCTTGACAATGTTTTAGAGCTAGTCCTCCCTCCCCCTTAATGTCTTAGGAAATCCTAATAATCACATGAGAAGTAGATGTGTATCACAGGATTTCTGAACCAATGGAAGAATTTACTTATTGCCTTTTTAAATACGTAAAAGTGAAAAATCAGAAGAGTGAATGCATATTTCACTTTAAACATATCTCACAAGTCATATTTTTAAATTATCTGCTCAATATTAAAATAAAAATAATCACACCTGAAGGCCTTGTCCATCTACGGTGACAGAATTTGCTCTTTGCATTTTGTTCCGTTCTCCCAGTTTGTTCATTTGCTGGGGGCAGCTCTTTTCTTTTTTCACTGTTGCTTGTCGTTCCTTGAAAAGAGAAAAGGAGAAAACATTTTAAAACATTATATAATGCTATACAACTATAACTGAGACTGTAGCTCCACAAAGTTGTTTTTTTGACTAGCAAGTAATGTCAGACTCTGCTTTAATGAAAATGAGATCTCAGTAAAGTTAATACACAATGTCTGGCCACTTCACATAGCATCTATCAATGTGACTGGACATTCCATAATGACCGGGCAATAGATGGATGAAAAGTGCGCAGTCACAACACAAATTAATGCAATGATGTGAAAAGATAATCTGACATTACCAGGATGCCATTTTGAAACTTGAAAGCCAATCATACAATATACTTGATTGTTTAATAAGCATATTGATAAGAGATCAGTAATTTTTCAAAATTTCATCCGGCTAGCAAAGGTTGGATGCTTGAGAGTACTTTACCACTTTGGCAAAAATATACCTGGTCTAAATGTACCATAATCAATTAGCTGAGCAGATTTTTATAAAACATGTATTTTTTATCAGAAGGAAACCAGAATCTATATCAGATTCTAAGTGTATCTACATCTGATACACAGCACAATGAGACGGTTATTTGAAAGAGAAAAAACTCAGAATTAAATTGTTGCAATCATATTTTCAACTGTTATGAGGCCATTTCAGAGAACTCTGCAAATACAAAGTATTCTCACTCTTTGTATCCCATTTATTCTATTTATAAACTGCAGCCAGCATGTCCTTTTAGGTTTTCCAATAAATGCATCATAAATTAAGATAGCAGATGTTTATCAAACAGAATCAGTGTCTCCAATCCCAACTGCATCCCAGCCACTTTCCTCACTTCACAAGTGCAAGGAGGCTTTAAACCAGTCAAGGGAATGGGCTGGCACAAAGCTGCTGCACTAGAGAATGAGCATGAAGGACATTGTCGCACCCCCTGCAACTGCATTCAGTAACAAGTTCATTAAATGTTACCATTTACATTCCATACCAGGTCAAACCCATCTCTGTGCTACCTCCGATATAGCCTCAGGGATTGTAGCAGCAATTAATTCATGAAACTCTTTCACGAGCAGTTTTTACTGGTAAGAAGCACTGACACAGATTCTGTCAGGAGGGGAATAACTCCCAGCTTAATACAGTGCCTTCTAACACAAGTGTGGACCCTGACTGTTTTTATACCATCTTCAGTTTCTTTAACTGAGACTGACAGAGTCTCAGTCTAGATCTGATGCAAAGACTGGTCTAGGTCATCCTAGGCTGCTTTGGGTAGCCAAGTGCTTGGGGGAACTGTGACAATCTGACCACATTTTGTATAAAAGGATGGACAAACCCATGTCACTGGAAAAAAAAAAAAAAAACAACAGGGGAGTTTACACAACTGTCTGTACACAGTGAGATTCCTAAGAGGTTAATTAACAGAGCTCCTGGATGCTTTGAGTAACTTGGCTGGTGCAAGACAAGGTCCAAGACTCTAGACTGCAATATCATCACTTTAAAGAGAAAATAGTAGAAGCAATTAGAGCTATTCACCTCATCCTTAACCTCAGAAACAAATACACTATATGTATCACTGCCTAAGAAATCACCAGTTCTGCACTTATTTACTTCATGATTTTTTCAGAAAGCAGAACCAGGATGAGGCACCCAAAGAGATTATAATTTTTGAATTAAGACAAAACATTTTGCACAATGGATTGGTTAGTCCCAAGGACAGCAAGTAAGATACTTCCATATGAAGGAAGCTTCACATTCATTACAAATTTAAGAAGTTGCTTTGAAGTTTTAAACAACCTTGTGAATAATTACCCTTAAAAGTCACTTCCTTTTATAAAAAGAACTGTTAAATAGTTAAATACCCTGTTAAATAGGATTTTACTTTGTGGCCAACTCTTGCTCACGAATACTGCAACATCTTCAAAAATCAAATCAGATGTCAGTAAAGCAGAGAAAAAGCTAGTAAAACTGTGATTTCTAGCAAAAAATCAGATATGAAGAGCAAATTTAAAAAGGTCTAGGAAAATCTCAAGTTAAAGGACACATTTGTGATAATTCTAAGAAAAATTTAGAAGAAAGTAACAGACTCAGCACACTGAGTTTGTGCATTTAGAAAGGTTAAAAAAAATGTTCAAAAGAGGCCTACTTATAAAGTGTGCCACTAAAAATCTTCTTGCATGTATCATGCTACTATTTAGAGGAGAAGTATTTATATACTGCTGAGACCCATGCCCAAACCTACTGTTATTAATGACTCAAGTAAAATGCAGTAACGATTTCCCAAAGCAAAGTTTTGGATATTGGGGTGATACAAACAGCAGCATGATATAAATAGCAGTAAACACCCTCCACGGTCCTATGACTGCTGCATTACCATTCCTTCTCCAGTTAATATTTCCCATCCCATAGGCAAAACCATTGCTTGAGTCACAAAGACAATATGAGATTAGGTCATATATCTCAGGTAACATAAAAGAAGTACATTCACGATACAGAATTGCCCAGAGTGTTAATAATATGATCAAAGATGGATACATGACCTCATTAACACTGAAACTGTGCTTTCTTCACCAATGATTCTTGAAGAAAGTACAAATAAAGTATTTCATATCACCCATCTTATATGAGTATGATACCACAATACATGCCACCATGTCCATCAACAGTGCTCTCTAAAACATTTCTGAAGAAGCTGACAAGAGATTCTAGATTACCTAGAGTTTTATATCCTGTAATTTTTAGGTATGTGTCACACTAGTGAGGATTTGACTTAGTTTGTATGGCATGATGTGATGAATTGTATCATAATTCTAATGAATAAATCTGTTAATGGAACACAAAAAGATTTACTACTTCATTTTTTTTTTTAATATTCTTATGCAGACCCTTTCTTTTATATATGAAATACCAGTTGTGCCTGACCTAGAGTATTTTTGCTGTTGGAACGAAAACATTACTCAGTTATCAGAGTATCAAGAAATTAACAATTTAATTTTTAAAGTAGATAAAACCAGATGACGATAAGAATGAAGATAGCCTAAAAATTCTAATAATGTTAAGAAAAATTTGACGTGCATTGAAAAAAATGGCTTTATAAAATGCAAAAATTCATCTTTCAATCTAAGAAATATTTCTATAACAGTTGTGCTATTTTTAGTATCTTGCTAAATAAAGCATACAAAATGATCAACGTATCTGTGAACCATTTTGTTTAGTGAACATGCATGAGGTTGACAGAAATACTGAATACAGCAATTCAGATGCTATTGTACATTTTGATGGCTCAAAAAATGAAGCTTTTTGTTTTTTAGATATGTGCCAGTGCACATAACTTCCAAAATAGTAATTACCACAACAAAATTTTTTTCCACCCCTTTTTGCACTTCTCATGTCTTTTTCCCCCTTGAATTCCCACTTTGAAGTCAATATTCATTAGCTGGAGCTTCTACCATTCAGGACTGCTCCAGAGAGACCACCACCAGGTGAGAACTACTCTATTGCATCTATTTCATATTCCAAATCAGAAAACAATTGACAAATTAGACAGGACTTTCCAAATATTAACCCAGAATACCATCTCTAGAGTTTTGTTTCAGCCCCAAAATGCACTTCATAGCAGAAAGAATGTACAATATCATGAACTGTTAGTACTCGAGCGCTCATGGATGCTTCCCGCTACGCACCTCAGGGAGCAAACCTCCTAAAGTGGGAAGCGTCTGTTGGAAAAAGAGAATGTTAGGCTGCAGCACCAAACAGCTGGGATGGCAAAGGACATGGACACAGGGTGTTCACAAGGAGAGTTACCTTGCAGCTGTCATGCTTAACAACAACATACACGGTACTTGGTTACACTTTTGCACAAGCGGACTTTCCCCGTGTTTTGGCAGTCATATTACATAATTTACACTGTGGAAAGTATGTGTGGGATCATTTTAACACCAGCTAACAATATTAGAAAACCTGAGGACTTCATTCTTTTGAATAGCAAAAAGAGATACTTGATACCTAGATAGCTATTTTGATTTTATCTTCCCAATCTTTGAATTCTCATCCAAATCAAGGAATCTTGTTAAAAAGCCTTCTTCTGCTACAATTAATAAGCAATACATCATTAATCCTCAAAAACTGCTTATATCCTTTCTTTATATAGAGGTAGAATCCTTTTCTTTACACAAAACACTAACATTTAGAAATACCATACTCTTATAATAGCTGTTAGGGTAAAAACAGATGAATAGTTACTGAAGTCTTACTAAAGAGTTGCCTCTATAATTTAACTGCTGACATAGAATCCAGGGCAAATACAGCAATAACTGCTTTTTCTCACCTTGCCTTAACTGCAAGTATTTTTTTCTGGAATATTTCCTACACAAGATTATTTAAATCAATGTATTTCATAACATGAAACAACAATTTACTTATACAATTTTTAGGATTGCAAAGTCATTAATAAATGCTTAATACTTTTACACAGTTTTGCCAGGTGACAGCATAAACTTGAGATTACCTCTGTATGATAATTACTTCTTTTTTTACATATTTTCGGATGAAATATATATCCTATTTGGGCATGCAGCTGCATAATGAGAGAAGTACATTTTTATGTTATTATGTGTAAACTAAAATAGTTATTTAAAATAATCTTATTCTAGAACTCCAAAACTTCATAGAAGATCAGTCGGAATGTATGGAATACCACGTAAAGATATCCTCAAATGTTTGCAAGATGAAGGCCATGGAAATTGAAATACATGATTCAATACCAAACTGATGCTTTGGGGTTCTTTTTAATGCCCTTGAAGGGAGGTTGCTCCATGATTCCTTAGAGCTACTTTGTTGTTAGAGCTATTTTGTATATTATCTTTAAAAATATAATAAGAGTAGATTATTAATAGTATTAGGTACTACTACACCGTAATTTTGTAAACCTATATGATATTCAAGACCCTGCCCACAAAATTCCTATGCCATGACATTTCTGTCCATAATTATACAATAACCAAAGAGAATTAAACATTCAAAAATCCTGAAAACTAAAAAAAAACCCAAAAACCGTATCACCACTACGCCAAAACCATGGTGGGCAATCTATTTGTAGTATCTATTAGATAACACATCCAAGTAACTGCAATTCAGATGACCTAAAATATTTTGAAAATTTATTTTATAAATTCTCCACATTTCCAGCTCTGTGTACATGCTAATCAAAAGAGCCTATATTAGAACACCACATCACGCTGTCTTGACAGCTCACAGAGCTGTAGCACAATACCCAGCTCTAAATCCCTAGGCAGAAGCTAAAAGTCATCCTGTGGACAAGATTATTAACCAATTCTCAACAAAAATACCATCCAGTGAGCTGCACATGCCCACACTCTAAAGGAAAGTTAAGGCTTCTAATTAATTTGAGAGCTGTCTTGAGAAAAGCATTTGCAGCTAAGGAAAAAAAAATAAAAAAGGAAGAATCACATTACACCATTGAGAAGGAAGCACTTTGTCACCCATAATACTGGTAGCCAAAATACCTGCAACAAGACAAGGCTGGAATGGAGAATATGCGTTCAAGAACAACTTCTAAAACGGCTGACTGTTCCAGCTGAACTTGGAATCACTATGTGATAACTTCATAAATATACCTTGTGCTCCTTCTTTAGTTTGTGTAAATAAAAAGGCAAAGAATTACACACCAAACCACAATCAAGTCTTTCTCATTTGGCATGTTGGCCTTGGTTCATTCAGTTTTCTGTAGACAACTTGCCTTACATCTTGTACCCATTCAATATATGCATCAATATATGGTCCAAGACTTTCAACTGGATTTGCAACTCCAACTTGGGCTATAGCAGTTGATTATATACACTGTCCAAGAAAGACAAAGTGTTGGAAAAGAATTTTGAAAATAAAATCATATTGAACTCCAGTGGGAGAGGATGTAAGGAATAAACTCAGAAACAGACAGTAGTGATGAGCTGTGGGCAGGCAACTAGATATAACTTAAAATGACTGAATGGCTGCCATTTCAGTTTATCAGCATCTTATTATTTTAACATTGAACTGTGTTTGTCGAACAGCTAATTAGTTAGGAAGATACATTTTCCTCCAGGGCAATTATTAATTTCCTTCTGACTTCAAAGAAATGAAAAAGCTCTTAGTATAGATAAGGACACCATTATATTCCAAGTCTGATTTAGATTCTCAGAGAACCGAAGCTGCAATATGAAACAAAACTAAAAAGGAAAAAAAGCGGTTTGTTTTGTTTTTTAAATCTCTTTCAGTTGCTATGTCATTGCTTAATATTCAACAACCAGATCTAAATTCAACTCCCCCCCAAGCATATATATTCAAATAACTTTTTTTTTATAGTATCTTTGTTCAGAAACTCATGATAAGGCTAGTACTCAACTTCAAAGGATTGAGTTGCTCATAAAATGCTTACACACTGCACTGACTTTCTGTGCTCCATGTTGAGCTTGGATTTAATTGAGCTAAAACTGATCTCTACTATTATAAAAACAGAAGAATCATTTTAGGATTAATAACTGGAAAGGGGATTAAGAAAGCTCATTCTTCAACCAGCTAATTCCCTTTCTCTCTCTACAACCCTGCTTTCCTATGTGAATAATGTCTACATACCTCACAGGAAAACAGTATTAGTAAAACATATAACCAGACACGGAAAAAATATCTATTGAACTATGTTGCAATTATAACATAGCCAATAGCTGTTCTAACTAGTCTAAATACTGATAGTGAAAGAAAATTCTTAAACAGTATTTTCAACTTTAATTCTGTATTACTTTTTGCCAGAATGTCAATACACTTGCTATATTTTCAGAGAAGCTTAAAGCTATCAAATCAGACCATAATAATGCATATTGCGCAGTTGAATAAGGCACACTTCCTATCTCAAACATTTGTAATCTGCTGTGCATATTGTTCTACATGCCTAAAGAGAACTAGTCATAAACAAAAGATTTTTGAACATTTATGGTTTTGTACAATAAAGTGCCAAAGGAATCAGATATATCTGTTTCCTCCTCCAAACTATATCACCACCTATATTTTAAAATAAGAGGTCAAATGAATTTGACTTATGATGGTATTTTTTACTAGTGTATATAAACAGATGTATGCTACGATGTATAAAAATTCTACATATTTTATATATATCAATTTATCTCTGTATATATATTCCATATTTACATAAATTGTATTCATACTTAGATGACTTTGTCCTAAAACATTAGAATACCTTCACTACCCAAAACAAAAGTCAAAATCATTCACAAGGGAAAAGAAACAAAATGTAAATTGTTTCAAAATTTTATCATGATGACCCATTTTTCACAGAATGCAAAACAATGAAGTTGCATATCAAAACAAAAAGAAGTGTAACCAGTTTTAATTTTTTTTTTAATTTCTTACCTTCAATATTATACCAGAGCCTCCACCTTTGAAATAAACTGGTTACTATGGGGACAGTGATAATTGCCATATAGTAATGCTCACAATATAAGCAGGGTACCTTATGTTTTATAATTTACTCCTTAATTTTATTTTATTCCATAATTAACAGTTTTAATTATGATTTTAAAAAATAATGCTAGGAATTAAGTGAAAAAATTCATTGTAAAACTCACACATACAATAGGAGAATCAAAATCATCATGTACTATAAAATAAATACACACTATTATTTATTAAATAGCAAATTTTTATTGGTTGGTTTGTCACTGCCCAGGGCTGTATCTATTTTGTTGGGAAATTGAAAATCTAATTACTTTTCTACAGACATAGATAAAAATTAGAACATCCTATACGTTTATCAGTAAATGGGGCAAAGTAAAGGAAGGCATGAAATGAAGACAAAATGTACGTTAGCATTTTTCCCTTTCTGCCTTACAAAGGGACAGGGTGAGGGAAACTGTCTCGTAAGCAGAGACCAATCTTGTTTTCTTCACTACTCACTCATCTCATTCCAATACCCAGTTTTAAACCTGGTTATGATCTAATTCTGTACTCCTGGTAGGCTAGGATTCAATTGAGTTAAAGATTTTTAAACTCACTGCCAGTCAACCTTATCATGAACTTTCATTATGTGCATGTAATTAATTGGGTCCAATGAACAATATCAGTACTGAGTTATAGACTTTTCCCCCCCACCATATAATTAGAATATAATTACCCACAGGATATCAGAATGATGCAAAACCTTTCCTCTAAATGTGCCCTCATTAGGAAACAAGTCTCAATGTACATTTATTCAATCAGTATGAATTAATTAAAATGTTACTGAAATAAAAGAGAGTAACATTAAAGTGTATCTGACATCTATTAAAAGACTATCACTTGAGATCTGCACACAGTTTATAACAAAACTCATTTAACTTGAACAAAAAACTTCACCATACAACAAACCTTATATAGGGTAAACAGGAAAGTAAAAAGGACTCAAGTTGACAGACTGCATTTTACTAAAACATTTTAAAACATTTTAAAATTGATGCAGTGAGATACAAAAAATCTTTATCAGACATTGAATCTAGACAGAAACGCGGTATTTTCATGATGTACATAGTAGCAACTACATGAGTTTCCCCACTGTTTTTTTCAACTGACAACATAGCTTATCATATGTAACATTTGACAAGCTCTATTTTGTGCTGTTTTGAAGATGGGAAGGTCCTTATTTAACTTAAACCAGCCATCTAACTTTCACATGACGAGGCATTTTGGTTCTCCCTCCAGACACTACGAGACACTCAAGCAGTGAGATCATTTTCATAGCATTGGTGTTGTGAAATGCAGTGTATGAGAAAGTCCTTTAACTGTGTAGACACTGTTGAGGTTGGACTTCACAAGAATTGAAGAAACTAGACATGAGAAATGCTGGATGAAAAAGGCAAAAATGTGAATGTTCCTAGTTCTGCAAAAGAGAATAGATGAGAAGGGATTTACCCTGTACTCTTGAAGGAAAACTTACGAGAAGGCATCTTGTTCTGAGAGGGATACTGCAGTTTTCTGGAAGAAATCTGGGCTTACAAAGTTACAGGTGGAAGGGAGGGCCAACATTTTTAGGAGATCAAAGATACAAGATTTTTCATCTTGTTATTTTTCCTACATTCTACAGGAGAAGAAAACTTATTTTCCTCTGACACCTCAAAATACTCAAGGATACGCCTGGTACAGGAAGTATTATGGTTATCTGCTTTTATTTACCTTCCACATATACACAGCATTGCAAGAATATTAATGCTCAGCTGATCACTGACACTAAATGTGTGACCTGGGTGAAGGACCCTTCCACTGTTAGATTTGTATGTCTGAACACATAATTTTTATTAACAGACACCTCCTATTGCATGGTTAGACACTTTTCCAAGAATATATTCACTGGTTTTGCTGTCATTATTGAAAATGCTGGTCTCACATACACTCAAGTATTATGCTTCTCAAAAGGAATCTTCGTAACAGGAAATGGGAGACACTAATTAAAAATTACTAACACAAATTATATGTACACTATAACCAATCACTTTTAGAAGAAGTTACTATTAGCTAGGTCAGTGAGGTAGTATTTGTAACATAATTAAACTCAGGATTTTAATGCATTTTTGGAAGAAACTACTAGATGAACAAATACACTACAAAATTATAAGGTCTCCATTAATCCACAGTAAAATATACTTTCCATTCCTAACAATATAAATTGTGGTGAAATACATGTCTTGTGCTGCATTGTTAGTAACATGATTCCAAAACAGGAAAACACATTTAATTCCACTTATGCCTTGAAAATTTGGAGATAAAACAAACCTATCCAAGGGTGATTTGACTCTAGAGTGGTTCTACATATCCTCTAAACAACCTAACTAACTCCAATAAAAATCCTAATTCCTCTATTCCTCTTCTTCTCCTGAAAAGAAAATGTAGTTATGCCAATATAACTGAAGATAAAGTTTCATGCTGAGGATTCATTCCATTTACATCAATGGCAAATGATAAATAACATTAAAATGAAAATAATAGCCCAGTAACAGAATCATAATTTCCAGATGCAAACTTTTAAAGTATGACCTCAAATCCTGAAAATCATATACGTTAATACAGAATATAATCATCCAACAAGCTTAAAATAGTATTTTATAGCTATTAATCAGAACTTGTCCAGATAATACCAAAATACAAAGCCACTTTTCTGACTTAAAAAATACTTAAAATATTTCATAAATATTAAAGGCAGGTTTCCACTGGATGGTTTCATTAAGAGCAATTGAATAATCCCACTTTACACACATATAGGGGCAAAGTCTAACATCTGTACCTTAACAGATTTATAAACAAACAGCCAAAAGGATTAATTAGAAAACAAGTAATTTACAACAGACATGAATATTATTCCTAATGATCACCAACTGGTTTAAGATTAGGATATATATTTTCTTTTTTTTGCCTCCTCCCAATAATTTACGCTTTCTTAAGTTCAAGCATTTCTTACACTTACTATGAAATATATTTAAAGCAGACCACTCATCTGTTCTCTTACAAATATGATGATGCTATGACTTTCATCAGCATAAAATATCCAATTTAATATGTGAATACATAAGTTAATTCTCAAGCTCTCTTTTAATGATAAAACGGTCAGCTCTTTTCTATACAACCTACACATAGCATGCATTTTTATTTTCATTGAATTGAGTTATTGTTTTTCTGGACAGAGAAATTTACTGTCCAGGACTGCAGACTAAAATATACCATAATGTTGATGCATAGCTTACTGCAAGACCAGTGTCATCATTCTAGGTAACCTCCGGCTTAGATCAGAGACCTCAGCATTGCAGATATACAATATGCATCCCAAGCAAAAACTGCCCATAAGAATAACTTCATTATTCTGGGAAGTTGGATCTATAAAAGATGTAAAATGTAGAAGTGTTCTGCCTATACAGTTTCTGGTAAGTACAGTCTGAATAAGTGATAAAACCTGAGTCAGCTTCAGGTATAAGATACCTTACAGAAAGTTCATTCTCACACGAAGGAAAATGCAATATGCCGAGGGTAAAACACACTTATGCCTATAAAACCATCAGCCAGGAGTTCACATTGTGTTTAAGGTTCCCATAGTCCTGTGAATTTAGCAAATACCTGACAGCCAGTCCCAGCAGCATTTTAATGCTGCCTATGAGAGAGGGTTATATCTGAAATTAACATACAGACAACTCACCAATACTACTGGGCAGATTGATGTAGGTGGTAAAATATGGTCCTTCAAAGGTCCACAGTCACATTCAGGTTTCAGATGTGAAGCACACTTGTTATGCAACTACATGAAGATAGAAAACGATGATTTAACTCAATTTTGCTATTACAGCACAAGAAAATGGGCATCCTAGAATGGAGTGAGTTTCATTAACCCAATTATTACTAAAGTGCTGGAAGGAAAACAAAACACACTGCAGTGGAAAGCTCCTTAGGATGGACAAAACTAACACATTTATATTGAAGTGAAGAATGATGGATAAAAGTATCTTTCAGTTTGGAAATCGTACGTGTGGATCAGCACACAAAATAAGAACATTGCACAGCAGTACAGTAACATCAGCATACCGTTCCTAGTGACCAACAGCTTCATTTCAGAAGAGAGCTTCTTGCCTGAACCAGGAACTTCTGTTCTACTACTAGTGAGTAATTCAAGGCAGCTTTTGTCACTGCTGGTGTAACTCTGCTTCCTTCCCGAAGCTGATAGCTACTACAGATTCAAGTATTAGAGGGGAACACAGGAATATCCTTATGTTAAGTTTCATTGGGTAAATTTTGGTCTTCATTGAATCAGTTTTCAGGCTTCCACTGACTCCTGCGGAACTGGAATTACTCTCCTTTTTTCTAATTTATGCTTAGAATTCATCCAGTTTTCTTGCAAACAATAACAACAGCTCTACTCTGAAAACATGAAAAGAATATCCTCAGGTCTGCTGACAGGAAGAGCATTGGCTGACTTTCATTTTGTTACAGAGGCTGAATAGATAAATGTGCATATAACAGGAACATAAAACGGTAACAAGTAATGGTAAATGATTAAATATTTTGCAATAGCAATCAAGAGTTCTTGTTCATAATTTAGAATTTAGCTCAATTCAAATTACTCTAAATATTCAGCCACGCAGTATAAAGGCACAGTTGTGTTCTTGGACCATGCAAAGCTTTCACATTTAATTGGTATACTTCGCAATATCATTAGAGATAGTCAGAATAAAATAAATTTCATATTTCAAAATTTTGTGAAAGTTTCTTTTTCTAGTCTCAATGATCGTGAAGGTCTTTTCCAACCTAAATTTTTCTGCATTTTTATCTCTCTATAGATTCAATAAAATGCATTAAGTTGTTCAGACAGCATCCATTTTCCACAGAGAGGGACTTCTTTGAAAAGATATGTATATTTACAGTAAAGAAAAAATAATCAAAATCTTATTAACAAGTGATTTATCTAGTATAACAGGTAGCATACAGCATTAGTTCAACGGGTTCAAAAGCTGTTACAAAACCTATAGTTCAATGCTTGCATCTGCAAATCACATCTTTTCAGTGATTGACTCATTTTCTCTTAAATGGTTCAACTCATAAGAACTCTACCAAAATTACAATAAAATTGTACCAATTGCTGATGTATATAAATTTTACTGGTAATATGATCTTGTAAAATTATCTGGTACAGTTAATTTTGACATGACATTTCTGAATTTTGAACTGAATGGCACCTAATATTAGCCTTGTCCATATTCGTTTACACCGCAAAGTTACCTTTTAAGGCAGTTACTTAGCAACAGAAAATAAAAGTCTAAAGAGTTTCAATTTACTCTGAGTATTAAAGCCTTATTGTGAGGGTATTTTGGTAGCCCTGTAATCTAAATCATTTGTCATGCTAATTCTCTGCCTCAGTGGTAAGGCTACTTGTACCATAATTAATGCACACCAGGCCATGCTACATCAAATAAAAGTATCTTCACACATTCAGTGGTAATTAGCAGCTTTGCTACTCAGTGGCATGCAAACTTATCTATGAAAATATAGCTTAATCTTCTTATTAGTCTCTGCTGATCTCTGACAACAGAATTGGCATACAGCAAATAACAGAAAAGGTAGAAGAAATGTAGCTTAAATGAAAATAACACTTTGACACAAAGAAATAAAATAATATGCATGCCTCTCAAAAAACCCTGTATTTTAGCAGGTTCTCAATATGTTTCCCCAAAACTCCCTTATCCTAAACCTATCTCTTGTAGAATATGACCTCTCACAAACCTGCAAAGGAAAAAATGTATTTGCTGGAGAGAAGATGAGGGGAAAGAAATTTACATGACCATGGTGGAGAATTACAAATTATATGGAAGAGGGATCATGGATGTGGCTGAGAAGTCAGTATATCAAGGCTCCTTAGTGAGAAACACCTCTGAATTTTGGGACTTGAGTCAGTTATTTGACATCAGAAGAAACCCTATTAAATTGTAAGAACAGATACATTTAAAATGCATAAAAGAGGGTCAGAATTATTTCTGTAATAAAGAGCATCCCCTTTGATTACAAGCTGTAAATGTGCGGTATAAGGAGTTGAAAAACACATAAAGGATGTGATAATTATATAACCTCAGAATATCCATCAAAAATCATGCATCTGTTAGAAATTTAAAACACTTTTTTTCTGTAATAAAGGTGTTACTATTAGAAAACAAAGTTTTTGCAATACAATCTATCAAATGCAGAGAATTGCAAGTGAATAGGAAATTTGCAGTATTTAAAAATACTCATTCCTCACTTGTGCCTAATTCACATCTGAATCTATAAAAAGAAATAAAGTATTATTAAATTTATTTGAAAATACAAAATTACTATTAAAAAAACCCTTCAAATTACTGATGGAAATAAATTGAAAAATTGTAAACCTTAGTGTCAACATTTTCAATTTCAGCTGTCAAAAAAACACACACCCATTTTTAATTGGAACCTTGGGAGCTTATTTAGGCATTTAAAGAAGCACACAAGCACCCACAATCTTTTCACAACAATTCAGCATTTTTCTTTAGAGCAATTTAAATTATAAATAATTCCTCAGTATTTCTTCAGTTGTTAATGAAAATCCTCTGAATCTTGATGTACAACTTCAAACATGGTCCAGATCCACATGAACTAATGGGGAAATAATTTCTACTGAGGAAAGACAGAATTTGCAACTTCCTGTGACTTTAGAAGTCAATATAAGTTACAAAATATATATTTCTTGAATGATATACACATATAAGACAGGTGTAAACACCTCTATATCTATAGCAGAACACCCTTATTTTTATTGCTAAACATATATAGCCATTGCCTAAGTTTAATTATCTACATGCAAAACATTTTGGATTGGGTGTTTTACTCTTTACATAAATTATCCAAATTTTGACAGCAATCTGGACTACATATTTGCTTTCTTCTAAAATATTGTTTTTTAAGTAATCATAACAGCTTATCACTGAAAGCATCCTGGATCTATTTTCTTTGATGATGTTTCATATTTTGTATTCTTGTGTTAAGAAAATATGTCATAAAACATCCAAATTTGTATGTTTAAAACAAACATTCACTAATGCCTCAGTCTCATATTATTATTTAAACCACTGAACAAACAACTGCTGTTCCGTAACAATAATAATAATGATATCAGCAAAACCAGCAAATACATGCGAAGAAGGCTGAAATCTCTCCCCATTTAGATTTAAATCCTGCCCTGGCTAGAAACAGAAATACTGGCATTGCTCCTTCTAGCATGAAGATCTCACTTATAAGGGCAGTGTTCCCTGAATGTCATTAGTTCCAGTTACTGGTTCCTGCTGAATAAGGAGTGCACAAAAGTTGTATATATTTGACTTGGTGCACAGATTAGTATATTATCAACTTGTCTCTGCTATTATTCCCAGACATTTGGAATCACTGTATCCTACCAAATGTCCTCAAATTCCTTTGCCTGTCAGTACATAACCAATTGGACCTAGTGTCACAGTGATCTTGATTTTTCCTGGTACTGAAAACTCTTTCGTAATCTTTCTGTACTGTAGATTGGGAATTCTGCTCTTTAGTGGCACACATTATTTTCATATGGATATTGTCATGAAGCAATTTGCTTCATGACATATTGAAATAAGCATTTCATGATATGAAATAAGCATATTTGCTTGCCACAATTAAGAAGTCCTAAGAACACTCTGCATATACCATTCTTTAAACACTCACTAGTCATTGCTAATGACTTAAACTGAATGAGACATTCCAGATTATCATGCTACAGAAAGACATTGAATGATTTTTATCTCTCATACCTGTGTGAAATGTTTTACTATAGTATACTCACTGTAATCTGACACCAAACACAGTGAAGTCCAGTCAAGCCTTGGTAACACTTTATAGTTTTGTGACACTTATCACATTTTGTTGGACAGTTTCCCTCTACCCAAAAATGGTGCATTACCTGCAAAAGAAAAATGTGGATATACATAGAGTTACTAAATTAACAAGTATATGGCAAAGTTAATGCTACCCCCAACTTACATCAGTATTCTTTTTAGACTTCACATATGTTTTGATGCAAGATGCAGGAGCTCTGGAGACACAGCGTTCATGGACCGTGTACTTGCAAACTGAAAAAAAGACACACATTATTAGACGTTCAGGCAGTGGTGTTTCTCACTACATTTCTATGAAACAAATAACATTACCAGCATGTCATCTCCAAATAATCAATCCAATCAGTCAATGAAAACTCAAAACTAGACTGCTTTTTCCATGGAATACAAAAGGCCAATTAGAACAGGAAATATTATGCAAGTGAGAAATTCAAGAATGCACTATCATTGCATAACAGGAAATGCTTAATTAAATCAGACCTTACTAAATTTTTTCACAATAATTCCCAAATGACAAAAATATTAAAGATAAATTGGTGACTGCCAAATGGTTTGTGTCATTTGCTAGTAGGAAGAAACGTGCATTTTACGAACTAGAGGCATGAGAGCAGCTGGCAAGTGCAAAAATAAGAGCCAATGAATTTAAGTTGTTCCTACCATTGATTTAGAAATCAGAAATGGCTCATTATTCCATTTTTGAATAGCAGTTGTTTTCATGTATTCCATATAATCACCATAACTTTGGTTCTTATTTTACAAAATACTAACTTCTGAGAAGGTTTTTTGTCCCCTAATCCCTCAAACACATTTTAAGTAACTGCTCTTGCTGACCAGGTCTGTAAAGATCATGCTAGCTGCATTTGGAAAACATACAATGCAGGGCACAATGCAAAGCTCTCCTGACTTCAAAGATACAACTGTGCAAAGATCAGGAAATAATGCTACAGCTTATGCCTGCATTGAATAGAGTCAACTATTAAAAACTGAGAATGAATTTCTCCCTGCATGGTATATGTCTCAGGCTTTTGACCTCGAGAGCAATTAAGCACAAAGTACTTCTAAACACCTTGCTTGCACCTATTACACAAACCCAGTGGGAGGCGCAGCCATTAATCAGACGAACTGCAGGGAGTAACATTGTTGATTGGACCATGGAGGGATGGTGAGGACCCCTGTGGTTCCCCCCTTTTTCTTTTTTTTCCTCCCACACAATCTAAAATGCAAATAATGAAATCTATAGCAATGCTTTGAAAATATACTGGAGAAAAAGCTAAATAAGGAAATAGTGGAATAGTTTTGCAAGTAGACTCATGCCTCTTGCTGCATGAATTGAAAAGAGCATGTTCTTCAGGTACTCTGAGATCATTGCTCTCACAAAATAAATGCCAAGCACAATAATAAATACATTCTCAAAAGACACACTGCAGCAGAAAAAAATTACAGGTCTTGCAAGGCTGGTGTTTTTGGGACAGTTTATGTAACTGGTCTACCCGTTCCTGATAACTACTGAAGGTAATCAACATTGCAAGGGATTTGCGCAATAGAACTCTCTTTTCAACACATACGTGTTTTATTTCTTCACGATATAAGAATTATCATGACAAAAAGAATTATACAAGAATTAAAATGACAAAAAATATTAAAGAATGTAACATTTCAAGATCTAATAGTCAAATCAGTACTTTATGTATATATTTGAGTTACTGTCATCAGCATTTATTAATCTCAAGTTATGTAGTTTCTATTTGTTTTAATTTTAATGAATGTATCTTTCCCCTTTTATAGTATGGTGAATGAAATTATATGATGTGAAAATGCTTACAAGGACTTACATCCAAATTATATTTCAGAGAGGTCTGCGGCCCCCAGAGGAGAGAAGCGGTCAATTCAAAACCCTCATTCATTCAGACTAATTTCAAATTAAATCTATAGAACTGTACAGGCAGAAAGATCCTCATCAGCTGTGAGGGGCTATCTTTCATACCAAAAACAGTGGAAGTCGGTTACACTAAGAACCTAATTATTTTATCAAAAAGAAAAATGAAAGGTGACTTGGTAGCATCATGAGAAGAATACAGTTGTGTAGTAAAGATCTCATTAATCTTAGAGCATAACATGAATCAATCATTGGAACCATCTACAAGACATATTCAAATCAGAAAATAGGTCTTAAAAAAAAAGATTAATCATTGGAACACACCACAAAGGAAAGATGTGGATCATGCATTTCTGGAAACTTTCAAATGGAGACAAGGTATCTTCCAGCAAGCCTTGGTTTCTCAAGAGACATGTTAAGTGGTCAAACAGAGATTACCAGATAATCAGAAAATACAAAGATACAGCTCAAAGAATTGGCAGGTAGTAACTGCATCAAACAGCTCAATGAAGGTCAAATTAGATGCAGCAGCTTTTCTGCATCTCTTCTCTTAAAATCTATAATCAGTTGACATGTGGATTGAGATGACTACAAAACAAGCAACTATACAAAACTTTGGAACTGTTACAGAAACTTGATTTCTGGGAAACTGGGATTTTCACCTTCACAATTAACAAAACAACAATTCTGTGCAAAATTTGAATCAAAAAACATGGGACTTAGATGTTTGTCAAGTTGATATGTATTGTACAAGTATCAATAAAAACAAAAGAGGAGTAACAAAAGTTTAAAACTTAAGCCTGATACCCTCTAATAAAAAATAAAAAAGCAACAGCAGTAAAGAAAAAAAGAGCAATAGATTCCAAAGGTAACTAAGAGTGATAACCCTTTGAAAGCAGAAAGCTCCCTCAAACAACACATTTTAAGGCCAAATGTCCTGAAAATTAAAAAAAGAACCATGGGCACTCAAGCAGAGAAGAGGAGGGGATACACTGCTGTGGTGGAAGTGGTTTTGTAAGGGGAAGCTACTTGCTCTTTGTTTTGCAGCAAGAACAACATTTCTAGGAACAGACATGTAGGCAAATGGACTCTGAAATGCTTATACTCACAAGAACAGCAGAGACCTTGCTTGCCTACTCCGATCAGCATGTTCAAACAAAGATTACAGTAGGCAGGCTTGTTGAAGTGTTTCAATCTCCATACATGCTGCCCATCATCTTTCACATTCTGCACAGGACATAAGAGAAACAGATTTCTCTTAATAAAATAAACAGTTAAATAAACAAGTGCCAATAAAAATTGGAGATTGACTCAAGAACATAAAAGACAAGCTGTTACTTCATTTAAGACTCTGCACCAGATCACAGCATAATCATTCCAAATACACAGGCAATGATATAATAAAAGAATTCTTCAGAAGTTCATGGACATTCATGTGTTTTGAAAACAACTCAGAAAAAGCCACCAGGCTGCTATTACCACTGCAACATGATGGTATCAATGCATATAGACTGATATTAAATTACAACTAGGATTAAAAATATTTTTTCTAGAATAATCCTAAAAGAAATGGTGCTGCAGGTTAGAAGGTAAAACTCCCCAAAACTAACAATAGAAAATGTTTTCTAAAAAAACACAGATATTCTTAACGACTGTCAGAATTAGTTACATATATCAACATATGTCAAACAGGAAAACTAACCACACCACAATAACTATTACCAGCCTTAAATGAAGTTCATCTATATTGCCAATTATCTATCAAAACCCATGTATTTAAGGATGACATGATCTTAGACCTCTTCTCGAAAAATGGAATTCCTTACATTTAAAGCCAAATTCTTCAGTCAGCTGTTGCAGTACACTCAAATCTTTCATGAATATACTGATCAACTCATTGGCACTTACTACTTATAAGCCCACTATAATTTACATGAAACTCTAAAATACTATCAAATCATTTATTTTTATGAAACCACACTTTCTGTTGGATGATTCTCCTCTTCCTTCTGAACAGAATCATTCTGAGGCCTCTCTGTTTTTGGAAGGTTTACAAAGTGATGCGCAGTTGGTACAGATGTTAAACTAATCCTCTAAATTCCCAATCTCTTGGCAATACTGGCCACCAGGCTTTTTTCTTTCTAAAATCATCAGAAGTTTTATTTCTAAAAAAACTAGACAAACCTCATGTAATATCACTAGTTTTTTTTAAAAAACATTAATTTGTCTTTTACCAAATGTAACAGCCAATGGAATACAGGCAGTTAATGCCCATCAGCTGCTTCCTTGTGTACTGCCGAAACTCTATAGGCTTTCTGGTCATGTCATTGCCAAAAAAGAAATTGCCATATAGCTAAAGGAAGTCACACAAATCTCTGTTTCTCAGAAACCACATCAACAGCTGGTTCTTACCCAGTTTCTCATTTTTCACATCAAACTACTATTACTTGTCATGATATACACGCAATATTCCTGACCAGATCTTCAATAATATGATGGTTTTCACTGATGAGAATAGTCAGTGTATGTCGGTGAGCATACATTTTAATAAAAGTTTAGTTTTGTCCTATATTAGCGTATACTGTATGAGTTATGTCCTTAAAAATCAGTATTGCTCTGTTCTAGGAGTTAGATGTTAATACAAGTCAAATACGATGAAGACTTCGTCACCCTTGTGGGCAAAAAGAAAAATCCTGAAGCAAAATCAGCTCTCCAAGAAATTAAGAATGTTTGGCCCAATGCTGGGTCTAAGCCAGGATACAACTTTGAATATTTCCTACAAGTTACCTAGAAACAAAAAAAAATGAAGTCCATTAATTTTTTTATTTTCTCTAGTAAGGTATCGGGATCAGAGCATAAGTAATAGCTCCCCCAATATTACCAGCAGGAGTTCAAATGCCATCTCTGACAGCTGGGCAATGTCAGGGTCCCCTTTCTGCAGCAAAAGCACAGCAGATGCCTAATGTGGGATTCTCAGGCTGGCAAAGAGTGTGGAAGTTTTCCAATTTCCCCTGAAGAAGCAGAAATAGATTGTGCAGCTGTGAAGCACTAGAAGCCTGTCAAGCTCCTTCATGACTGGCAGCTGAAGAGGATGTATTCCATTAAACAGAACTCTCTAACTTCTATTTTTCTTCCCATCTTACTACCACATTCCACACATTTTTGATGTATTGTTAAACCACAATATAGTACATGAATTTCAAGCTTTCTCAAAGTAGGCAATTATTCATTAAACCACCAAGACCATGTAAATCCTTCTGAGAAAAAAACAGCAAACACTGTACGCTTCAATTTTAATGTCACTCAGGTCATCAACACATACACTCATGAACCAAAAGCACTTAAAATCTGAGCTGACCAGCCTTCTTTAGCAAAATACTTGTTGTTTATAAAAACTAACAGAAATTCAAAATTATGCATAAACTTGCCCCTCTTCCACATTAATTCTGCATTACTTTTCCGTTTTAATTTTATTTTTAAAGAATGACCATTATATGTGAATATGTCGCTTCTTATTTGAACAGAACATATGGTCTAACTTAGCTGGCATTTTCCTTATCAGAAAAACAAACAAGTCTTGATGTGGGTGTTCTGCCAATTAAAACACTTAGCTGTGTTACAGACTGCAACTGATGCAAATCCATTACATAAACACAATGCACTTTTGGAAAGGAGCAAATTAAATTTTTGCTCTTGTGCACTGCCAAAAATAAGCAATAAAGTGCTGCATATGATTATGCATGCACATAACTTTTTAAAACACTGCCAAGAGGAAAAAAAAGACATAATATGAAACAAAGCCACCTCAATGCAAGTCTTTAAGTATGAATAAAATCCACAATTCTGACACATCAGTGCATTTACTGACATTAACTCATTTTGCTTCCATATCCTGAGAAAGAGTTTAAAAACAAATAGACATTAAGAAGATCTCAAAGCAGGGCAGGTACAGTAAAAATCTCTTCCTCACTTCATTATACACATCACTGAAAATCAAGCCTCCATATGTCATACCCAGACCTTAAAACATAACGACAATAGTAACATTTATTTTGTTAACAACGGCTCTCTTAACTCATGGTCCTGACCTTGCTACCATGGATTTGATTGCCGAAACTACCTGACCTTAAAAAGCAAGTCAACCATAAAAGAGCCAGCCTTAGAACTAGTGGAAAATTTTATGCTATCACAGACTTTAGCTACACATGCCTAACCTGGTTTAATATTAACTTATGTCAGCTTTTTAGATATTTGTGTACAAGATAGACAAAGAGATCTCCAAAATTTTGAGACTTATAAAAGGTAACAAAATCACATATAAATTTTGAACCCAGCAAACATGCTCTCTTAAAATAGCTACAGAGTGTCAAAAATATCAGAGTATTCAGTTTTTTCTATGAGAAGAGTTAGTAACAACCATCCAAGTGAGAAGGATGTTATGGAGTAGCTGCAATTCTTTCACTGATTATTTTGATTTTCTTTATTACTTGACTTGTTCAGGACAATTTTATTACTGATTATTAGGTATTGTTCTGTCAGTGGGAAGGTGAGAGGAGTTTCCACTAAACTATACCGCAAACACAGCTTAAAACAAATATAGTTACATTCTATACTCCTTTGGTTGGCTCTCAGCAAAGAATTCATACCATGTTTTGCTTTGTTCAATTTGTTTTGGGAAGAAAGGGTTTTTAAGTCTGTTCTTGGTCAAGAGGAGAGGGAATAACCTGACCCCTGAGAAGTGAGGGGCCCTCATTTCTAATTTCTGAGATACTCGGTGTGTGTGTTTGAGAAATCAAAACAGAACAAAAATGTCCCACAGCCTTAATCCATACACTCATCCAGAAACAGAAAAGGGAGCACAAGAGGGAAAATTAAATGTTTTTAAAAAGCTTCATAAATAGCCAGAGTATGGAGTTTCCCCATCCAAAATCTGTAACCATCTGTCATCTGCAGAGACTCCGATGCTGCAGAAATTAAATTGTAAATAATGGTAAATCTGTATACCTGCACGAAACACCACTTATTTTACACCCTATACAACAGAAGGGGTTAGTTACTCCTGACTTTTCCTGGGCTTTTTTCAAGCTGGAGACAAAAGGAAAAGCGGGACTGTAGCAGGTAAAGGCACTTGTGGAGTTCCCGCAGGGCAGTGGGAGCCAGCGCAGGGACGAGCAGCGCCCTGGCACCGTCACAGCAGCCTCCCCTCAGCAGGGCCGCCGCGCCCTCTGCGGGCCCTGCCGCCAAAGCAGACAGGCAAAACAGCTCCTTTTATTCCTTCCCGGGAGTCCGCTGCCAGCCGGGAACCAGCTGGCACACAGGGAGCGAGCTACAGCTCAGGGGGCTCGAGTCTGCCCTCTGCGCATATGGAAACAGAGCATGGTGCACCGGAACTGCGGCCTTCCAGAAAACTCACACTTCAGAAAAGGCTTACAGAAATGTCACTCAGGACAATAAAAGGCCTGACTGCCCTTCTTCCTCGCTGAAAAAAAGAAATAGAAGTCTATGAAACTGCCCAGGTGTTGAGCAGTCATTTCAAGCTTTGGCCTGAAGAGACTACTCATGGTATAACAGATCCCACTCCGGACCTTCACATGCTTGCAAGTCCGTAGTTTGGTTCCATTTTACCACACATCTCAAAAAGTATGGCAACAATAATGCAACATACATGAAAAGAAGCACTACTCCCAAGTGTGGACTCCCACTGAAACATTCCATCCCACACTTAATCAAAAGAGCTTGAAATTTGCTTTTTTAATTATTTGAGTGCAATTGCACAGTATTTGCTGCTTGAGGATCCAAAGTAAGATTTTAAGAGTATATCCCTACAATTCAATTGAAACATAGTCTCAATTCAACACAAATATTTGTCCCATCAAAATTTACTTTGATTTAAAAGGTGAACTGGGTTGAAAGTTAAAATTAGTGATTTAAAAGACAGGCATATTTGCCCTATTTCATATTACTGATGACTTTATGAAGCATTTACCTGACTTTAAACTTCTCTCTCACCTTAGGCCAGCTATACAGTAACTGCACAGTACCAGGTACAGTGCAACCCTGACATCTAGTGGCCAGTGGAGAGGAAATAAAATATTTCCCTAAAATACAAGATTTCTTTAAACACGAGCACTTATGAAATTGCAGTTTATACTTCCTTTTTGTGCAATCACTGACAGAGTTTATAGTAATCATCTGTTACAGGAAAAGTGAAATCAAATATCTGGTATGCAATTACTTTTAAAGAGAAATCAAGTGCTTCTTTCAAATCATGGCGGAATATTATTGTACAACACCTACCAAAGAGCAGAGTACAATGCTAATGGCTGACAAAATCCATCATTAAGAAGCCTTTTGTACACAGATTACAAAAGAGATTTTAAGTGATGCTCGGAGAGTCAATGAATTAACTCTCCACCTTCTCTTACAATGTTAATCTACTTAAATTAATGCAGAAGCAAATAAAAAGGTCAGAAACTTCTAAGTCTTCTACAGTGGAGAAATAGAATAAATAGCCTAGTGGTCACTAATGGGCAACAAATAGACAATTTCCCAAACAAAATCATGAGTACTGCAGGGATGTCTCTGTCCAATTTGTGTTTGGGTGGGAACCTAACTATTGCCTCAAGATGTAAAAATAAACTTGGAAAGTTTATGAGGACTCTGAAAACTCCAGACTGAAGTGTGACACTCAGCAAAAAACTATCTCATACATTTATTACTAAAAATTAAACCACATAAATAACAATTTCCTACATAGTTAACATTTTATTTTTCTTCAAGAAATTCTCACTTCACATGAGAGAATTTCTTGAAAAAAATCCATGAAATTGGAACAACTAAACTTCAGAGTAAGAATTACTTTGTCGTAACAACAAAAGTTTCAGTAGATGCCATATAGAATGCATTTAGACACTGCTAATTGGAAAAAGGAGAGTCACCCAATTACAAATGGGTTATGCAGGTATACAATTCCAAGATCTTTTCTTCTAAAACAAACTGCCAAATAGCACATGTATCTATCTCAGAACCCCTACAGAAAAGGTAGTAATTAAGTTCTTATTTGAATTCCTTGTCTTGTATGCACATTGTTTGTTTAGAATATCAATTGCCTTCAAAAGCACCAAAAATCAAATACGTCATTTCTATCCTGAAGCATTCTCAAGAGACAGAATTCTATTTCTAAATTTTACCTTTACAGCAACTCCAAACATAACATAAAGCACAGCAAAATAAAACAAACTGGATATTAAGGCTGATTTCCTAGGGAAATTAGACTTTTTTTATGCTCTTTGTCCTATTACTTCATGACTCTAAACTGCGCTAGTAACTTTTAAATTAGTTTAGTAACCTCAAATAAATTTGGAGGGCACTAGAAATTTCATGAAAGTCTAGGAAAAAGCCGGGGGGGGGGGGGGTGGGAAGCAGAGAGAGAGCAAAAGGGAAATCAGGCAGATTTCCTTGTTAACTTCTCTGACTTGGTAACAGGCGTCTGGCCAATGCTTGTAGTCACAGCCTGCCACTCTTGTTTCTCTCAGAAGAGGATTACTGATGAGGTCAGAGGGCGAAGACTATCTCAACCCCACTGCTCATGAACACTGACTTGTTTATTTTTAAATAATATAGTTGCATACTTCACTTAAATGCTCCTTCTTTTTAATTATTCTGAGTAGATCATTTAATACAGTAATAATGTATGTATGCAATAAAATGATTGAAAATTTATGCAATAAAATTAAATGCAATAAAATACTGATTGAAAGGCTTTAAATGTAATATAGATCTTTTACATATCTGAACTTTCTATATAGCTATTACAGGAAACTAAGGATTAAGTACAAACAATGTAGCTGAATTTTAAAAGTACTGTGACAAATCTGCAGCTGAAATAAATTATCATAGCTTCACAGATATTAGCATATCAAATTAGACCAGCTGAAAATCTTCTATCCTTCATACAAGTTCTATACAACAGCTAAGTACATTACAGTGTTAATGGATCCCAACTCAAAACAAATATTTCACTCATACCATAATTTATTTAAACAAACCATAGTGACAATTCTTTGTCACTATCATACCAGACAAGCTCTGAACTTGATCTCTTGGATTTAAAATTTTGTCACTGCCAAGTTCAGTACAGAACCAACACTTAAAAGAAGGTGACAGAATAGTTTGGTTGGTGGGTTCTTTGTTTGTGGGTTTTGTTTGGGATTTTTTGTGGTTTTGCTTTGGGGTTTTGGGGGGGGGGGGGGAGGACCAGGAGCAGTAGGTTATATCCCTTATTTTCACATACAAATCAGCTTGAGGAAGACCTCAAGATATTAGCATTTTTTATTTTATTAGTGAGTCCAAAAGATTTTTATCTTATTTTTCATTACCGTAAAAAGGAGAGAGATAGACACCCAGAAAGGAGAGTCCTGGAAAGCTAGGTTTGCAAAATCTAACAGTGGCATGCAAAAAGAAGTAAGAAGATCCCTCTAATGGGATTGATGCACTGGAATGAAGAGCTTGGATAATACATCAGATGCTGCAAAACCATCAAAATCATGCTATTAGTTTACACTAAATAACAGACAGGCATTAGAGTCTTATCTTTATTGATTTCACTTTTCAGTGTCCTAAAATAGGATTTTATTTGGACTATGTACAAATGGAAGTAGTTTATTTTAGCTGGTTTAATGAAAAATTTAAAATTTTTGCTTTTCTCTACATATAATGTGATGGTTTAAAAAATTAAGCAGTTTTAAACATAAAAAGAAAAACAGGAGCCCTTTTAAAGGGTAGCATCTTGTCCCAGTGAATCATTTGCAAATTACTAGCAAATCAGCTCATATGTAGGTAATGGACTTTACATCAATTATGCTTATTGATAATAAACTTATTTTGCATGCTACTATAATATTTTTTCCACTACTGTACATTTATGTCTGTTAAATGCATCAAATACTAGGAATGCTCTTCATGACAGAAACACTGAGCCAAGCTAATAACAGGCTGTAGAATTTTGATCACTATTTATGTATTTTTAGTATTTTCTTAGTAAAGCTATAAGCAAGATAAATATCTAATAACTAGTAAAAATACTCAAAAGGATAAAATGTTTGATAACACAGTTTCTTTCTAACAGCTTTTGCTTTCATATGAAAATAAACTCTGCAGAATAATCTGCATTAATTTATGCCGTGATTCAGGAGTTTCAAATTTAGAAAGAATGAAATGTAGATATTGAAGAATACTCCCAGAACACCTATACTACCTGTCCTAGAAGAAAAATCTGTCCTGAAAATCACTATCAGTTATCTGCTATATTGCTTGCTTGAGAGCATTTGCTGGCCTTTATTTACAGTAATTCTGTGGAAATAATGGAATTCAGCCTGACAAAAATCTGTTGTTTGATGACAGTAATTTAACATTTTTCTTACTTCATCTCACATATAGAATTAGGGAATCAGTACTACAGTGATCCAGACACATTGAAAGTTATCTTCAATTCAAATATTTTACTTGTAATTTAATTAATTAGATTTTTCAAGACTTATCTTCTGTTCAATAAACTTGTTTTTCAGATATTTCCCTGCACAGATTATCAATCTGAGCATTCTTTGCACAAATAAAATAGCATAGAGCAACTACAGCAGTCTAAATTGCACTAAATGGGGAAAATAAATATTATTAATTATTTTCAATACGTGAAAATTACTTAAGGAAAGAGATTAAAAGGCTTTCTTTAGAATAGCAGAAAAGCATTTGAAACCTATGCTTCAACAGATGAGTTCAAAATTAGCTCAAATACAGGACAGCAGGTGGCACTGACAACACACCAATCTTAAAACAGCTGTGTTGAACTGGTACAAAATTGATCATATTACATCTGTATTACCTTTAATGTAAGATTGTAAATGTAGAGAACACAAGCTCATCTTTCACAACACTCTATCCACTGGTGTAAGTGTTCTCCTTGAGATTGCTTCTTACTGTACTTTACTAATGTAGTTACAGAGACAGAGGATCTTCACAGGGATGTATCATGAGAGTGCAAGAGCCAGCAATAATTGCTGCAGAAGAAATTCCATCTACACATACGAACAAAAACTCTTTCCCTTGAGAACAATTAATACAGGGAAAGTCTGCCCACAGAACTGGTAGAATCCACCTCACTCTAATTACCCAGGCTTAACAGGGCCCTGGATAACTCAATCTGTGGTGCTGCCTTTAATTAGGGACTGGAACAGAAGACCCCCAGAAGTTCTTCCCAACTGAGATTGTTCTGTGATAGTACAGTTAGGTCACACAACCCAGTACCATGCTGAGACGCTTAGACACTACTCCAAGCCAGCTCTAACACACACATGGGCAGTGAAACACACTTAACAGATAATACTGCAGCTTAGAATTAACATGTTATTAGCAGAAAAATTATTCAGATTTTACAGGTTCCAGCTCCAGAGCCAGCTTATTAGGTGGTGCTTCAAACTTGCCAGTGTACCTGTGGCATTGAAGATACACCTCGCTCTTTGCACACCATTCGGCTGTAGTAAAGAGGGGCAAAGCAAAGCCGTTCTTCATACAGGCCACAGAGAAACTAACCTGAAGGCCACAGTCTACATCCAGGCAGAAACTTGATGCTACTATTTAATACTTACATTTTCTAACCCAAGAAGGACCAAGAGTGGGATTGTTGTCATTCCTCCTTGGATCCACTCCTCTAGGGAAACAGTGCCATCATGATCATAGTCAATTTCTTCCATCATTTCATGAAGAATCTACAGTTTAATGAAAAATCTCGTAAGTTCTAATTTATTATTACTATATTCTAATACAGCAACTTGTTGACATGTGCAGATCTCCAATTCTTTCATACAAAAAATAAGAATAATATTACTTGCATGGTAGCTGTAGTCAAATGAGTATGGACAGCTCAAAAAATGAAGTGTCATACTCTTACATTTTATTAACACCTAAAGGTCCCAAACCACTCTTTGTACGCTCACTCTTAAGAAATTTTTAGAGACAAACCAGTTATGTTATAGAAGTTAATATTTATTTATTGTGAAAATATTATGAAATATTTATTGAATATTTCATAGATCAGATTTAAACATTAAAATACTGGTAAAAGTGCTAATTCACAGTGGCCCCTAGTGGAACACAGGCTATCCTTATTTCTACCTTACTCACCTATGGAATGCCACATGGATATGAAATATCAAAAAATTATGACAGCTGTCACTAGCAACGTTAAAAAAATGTGATAAATGGATACTTACTGGACTTAATTCAGTAATATCCCATTCAAGGTATTCTGCAACATGCATCATTTGAGCAATGATATTTTCCAGCTCCTAGAGAAGAATGAAAAAGTATGATATTTAATGCAAGGTTATAAAGAAAAATTCTACTGCAAGCAACTAATAATTCAACCATATTGCGTTCAGTGACACTATTTCATCAACATCCCTGATGAAATGTACTTTACACTGGAAGCTGTATTCCCAAGTGAATCTGCTTACTAGCAAAACATCCTGCATGGACTACAAAGCATTCAGAGAGGTGAAATACAGCCCCACAATCAAAGTAATTGAAAGTAGTCATAGATTCTTCCTTCCTAGATATCATTCAAGCACCCATGTTTTCATGATCTGATTTCTACCCTGTGTGCGTAAGATCATGCAATGATCTTTAAATTCTATCACTAATAAATTACTTTTTTGACAGCAATTGTATAAATCACAACTTTCTAACAGAAATAAGGCATAAAGTGGATTCTGTAAACTGCCACAGATTTATTTTCTTACCACTACAGTATTGCAATTTCCCTTGATCACATATCACTAGGGCCTTTCTATATTAATATATACACTTTTGCTTTGTAAACATGCTCAAATGCTTATCTAGGACCATTCTAAACTCTCATTTGCATCCAGGCATCTAACTCAACCTGGTATTGCCTAAAATTATGGTGCCATTTTTACTTTATACCTGTATATAATGTCGCTTCCCTATTTCCCTGCAACTTACGGGAATCACCTCCTCTTCCTTAAAAATCCATTCTGTGCTGTCTTGCTTCCAGTAGATACAAAAAAAGGTAGAAAAAAAACCCCAAAGGAAAAAAAACAAGAACACTGCTAATAAAATACCTGTTTCTGTTAGCTATCAGAAAAAAACAGTAACATATTTTAAAATTATTCCCATATTTCTGACTTTTCTTCAAACATTTGGTTGGGCTACTCCTCAAAGCTTTGCCCTTAATATTGTTCCTCCATTCTTAAAAATAACATGGAAGTTATGACATCCCTCCACATAAATCCACTGTGTGACTCTCCCACTTACCCTTTTTAATGGAATCTTTACAAATGGTGCTTTCATACACATCTCCCAGCAGCATACTCGAACTATTGGAATCATATTAATGTGTCCCCTACAGTAAT
This sequence comes from Trochalopteron elliotii, assembly GCA_024734555.1. Lineage (NCBI taxonomy): Eukaryota > Metazoa > Chordata > Aves > Passeriformes > Leiothrichidae > Trochalopteron > Trochalopteron elliotii. Next base: position 3,300,767 of record JANPWX010000215.1, read on the forward strand.
ACCACTAAAAATCAGAAGACCATAGAATGGAACTCCATGACAGCAGTGTCAGCAACTGAAAATTTATACAATTGTAGAAGCAGCATTCCTCATTGGAAAAGAAAACTCAAACATTACTTTTCAAATGAATGAATTTTTATCAACTATATTTTATATTGCTTCTAATAATTCAGGATGAACTTGATTTGAATTAATGTAGTTTTGAACAGTTTTGCCATGTTGACATACTCTTACAAGGCAATACATAAAAAACATTACCGAACTATCCAGGTATCCATTCCCATCTGTATCATACAAGCGAAACATAACTGAAAAGAAAACAAAGAGAGAAGGAAACTCAGTCAGAAAACGCAACAAATACATCTCTTTTTCATTAAAAAAACCCAACTCTAAACCAAACACAGAACAATTAAGCCTGAGTTCCAAAGAAAGGACAAATTTTAACATTTTTATTTAATGATCACACTAGCTGCAGACCCACCAAACAAGTTGCAATATGTGAGAGGTTCACTCAGCAACTACCCTGCCACAGTGCCTCCAATGTGTTCATATCAGCCAGAGAGTGCAACTCTGCACCTTTTCCACACCATCACCCTAAAAGCTAATTTGGTCTGTGAACTTGATTTTGCTTCCCTCTAGAGATGATCCGTCTTCATGGTGAGCACTACCAAAAGGCCCTTCTGTGGGATCTCATCAAACACAGGATAACACACAAAATTGGTCACGAATGTTGATAAGCCTGCTTAAATACCAATGCTACTCCCTTGGCTGCAACTATCACTATTCAATAGTGATACTGCTTTAGAAATTATTTTCTGACCAACTAAATGAAACATAGGATTAATATTTTAATTACCTAATCATCCAAATCCAACAATAAACATTCATCGCAAACTGCCAGCATTACCAAGATATTTGGAAGCAGCAAAGCATAAAGCTTTCATAGGAATACTGTTAGAAGACTAAAAACAAAATCCAGAAGCCTACTAATACCCCAGTCTTAGTCCCTACTTTCAGGGACGGTTTGTCAGAGCTCTGAAATCCAAATACCCACCATGCTCTTCAAAAGTGCCGAGCCCTCCACCTGTTTTTAACCCCTACACCTGTTTTTTAGGGATGAAGAAGTCGGCCCACGTACAGGTGGTCCCAGGATAATTGCAATGCCTTCACAAACTGCAAAACACAAGTAATCTGTTGTCTGATCAGATGTCTCTGGAAACGTAACATGTGACCTATTTAACACTGAGGAATCCTACCACACTGGATCCATAGCAGATGCTGTTACAGTCCAATAAATTTCACACACAGAGCTTACCATAATTTTCAGGAAACAATATAATGAGAAGTGAGAGGAAATTCTTAGCAATTAGAGAGTAAAGTACAGAAAGAATTTGAACATTTTTTGACTTACAGCAAAAAATTTATATTAACTGTTATATATATTGGCTTGTTTTGTTTATATCCTCCTCTTGGGAGTGAGTTGATCACCTAACTTTGTGGAAAAAAGGTAAGCACTATACCTCTCTACCACTTCAGCAATTTTTGCCATACACCTTGCACTGCACTTAAGAGGTGTAATACAAGATTGATGATATTTACAGTAATACACCATTTCATGCCACAAAGGCCCATGATTCATTAGTTACAGGTCAGGAAAACTTATAAAAATACCCTTCTTTCCCTAGAGTTACCATAGCAAAGACGTTTCAGTGTAAAACAACAGTTAATGCCAAAAGCCACCAGAGACGGGTACGGCCAGCTAGTACGCCTTCCATCAAAGCTCCCCAGAGCTTGACAGCTAATACTGGCTGGCAAAGGTACCATTAGGCATTCACAGTTTCCATAGGGATGAATCACTGAATCACTCAATGATAAAGTTAAAATCATTTGGCTCTCCATACTGCTCCTCTGTGATTCTTATAAACTAGCTGAGATCATGTTTTACAGCAAGTTTTAGCATCTCTGTGACCTTTACCCACTCCAGAGCAGTAGTGCTTAAGACTTTTTTTTTTCTTTTAACATGAATCAGTAGTTCTAATCAGTTGTTTAAAAGCAGAAATTTGCATAATTATAACTTTTTCACCCTTGTAGAAACCAAGTCTTTCCAATTACATATGTATAGGGTAGTAAAAAGGCTCAATCTGTGCTCTTGGCTAGATTCTGAAAACTATGTTACTGGTGTGGCATGCAATCTCTTTCCTATTCATACACTCCTAAATATTCATGTTCTTGATTTACACACTCCAGAAGAAACAAAAAAACAAACCACAAAGTCAAACCAAGAATATGATAAAAACATCCAAATAGAAGTTCTGATGCAAACTACAGAGCCCAAGTCAAATTTTTATATTTCTTTTCCCATCCCCTTACTTGATTACACTGACTGGGCACTCAGTTTCTATTTCTAGATAGCAATTTAACTTTAAAAAGATGACTTACATTCTCTCAATATATCTCTGTGAGGAATGCTTTGGATTTTCTTTATATTCAGGTCATACATAGATTATGAATAATAGATACGCTGAGCACACCAAACAAGTGAGGTTCACACTAAGCAAGACCTCTACACTCTTAATAAGTCAGAAAATCCATTTACCTTCCGGACTATTTATAAATCTATGAAAATCTGTAGATCACATAGATCCAAAGATGAAATATTATTTTCTCTTAGTGTAATTTATCCTCCAGGCTACATCAAATTTTAATCGAAAGCACAACTTTCACATTCTGCTTGTCCTGAACTAGGTTTCCAAACACTCAGCTATGACTCATTTTTCTTATTTTTGTCATCTGAAAAAAAATTAAAATCACTATTTGAAATTGGTATTAATATTAATGTTGGCAACTCCAGAACAAACCTTTTTTCTTTCTTCCCTTCATCGCTACAAACTTGTAATTTACGTTACAGGCATAGACCTGTTGCTTTCAAATTCAGAAAGGGAGTTAAATTATCCCATTAATTTATAATAAGAATTCAACTGAAATCAACCAAAAAGTCTGCATACAATGGTGTAGTATAAGCTGAAATTTAGATACTAAAAAGCAAAACCATGTGGTATATTTCAACTCTGCATGACAAAGAAGAAAATAAACCATAAAACAACCATTCCCACAATTATATGTAGTAAATGCGATTAACCTTGAATGTAAAAAATATTTAAGTACCACACATACATTAGATAATGCTCCCTTGCTCCCAAATCATACAGAACACAGTCTTTTGCCCATGCAGCTCCTATGGCAGGAAGTTCATGGAAAATCCTCATACTGTAATTATCATCTGCTCCTCTGTCTCTCCTCCTTTCCATTGTACCACCTCCTGACACCAAGGGAGGCAAATGATTTCCATTTCATGCCATGGTTTGTGCATTGAGCTTCTCAGAGCTCTGGTAAGGCTTCAATAACTTGCTACCATGCAGGAGTTACTACACTGTGAGTTAAATTCTGTCCTTGGATCTCAGTTTTTCTGTGCCTGTGTTCTGAATGTGCATTTACACACATGTTCTCACATTTTAATCACGTGACACCAAAACAGTATTACCAAATTTGGGGGATTTGCTGTGACTTTGCAGAACAAAGCTGACAGGTCAGAAAACATCAAGATATTTCAGTGACATGTAACCTTGTAATGAATTTCTTACTCTGGCAGAAGCAGCCTACTGTTTGCACATCTTATCATATTGAATATTTACCTTCCATATGAGAGCCTGATCCCACAGATGTTTTAACAGGCCAGTTATATATACTGAAGTACATTTCATCTCAATAAGGACTATATGATCGGTCTGTTCAGCCACATGAAAAACTGGCTTCTGAAATTCCACAGTAAGGCAACAGATTTCCTGATTTTTTTTTCCTCCAATCTACAGATCAAACTCACAGGGTTACTTTTTTTTTAACAGGTAGTAGTGTTGCACTTTAATGACCCAGGCTGCTAATTAAAAACAAACAGACAAACAAAACAACCAAAAAGTAATTTCTAACTTCCTGTGTCAAACGCTCCTTCCCCATAGTGATGCAGACTTGGATTGCTCTTGGCTTTTCAGTATTCAGTAATAGTATAGAGCACACAGCCTATATTAGCAAGTATTCTTTGTTTGAATTAGGATGTTTAATGCAGGTTATTCACGCCATCTACAGATCTCTAAGTATACTCAGCAAACTTTGTTTTTCTCAGATCTGATACTAACCAAGAGATGACAGTGCAGAGAGCATTATTGCAACTACAGAATGTACAATTCTTACTCCCCATTATAGCAAATGCTACACAGACCACATTTAGTTTAAAATCTCATCCTTAGCAAAAACAAAAAATCATTTCTGCTATAAGGGTCACCCAGAACCGTATTTTTATAATCCATCTGCTCAAAACTGGTTCTTAAATTCAGAAACAGAATATTTGATGACTTATGGAAATAAATATATAAAATGTAAAAAGAACATACATTCTAGCTTGTCTTCAGGTCTTCCTCTTTCTAGCAGTGACAAATAGCAAACAATATCCTTCAGCTGTATCACATCTGGTACATGTGAGTTGGCAGGAGTAGGAGGTCTGGATGTAGAGGTACCCTTGTTAAGTCTCAGACCTGGAAATAACCCATAACCTTTGTTAGTCTGAACATACAATATAAGCAGAGAATGAAAACAAAACTACTGCATGCATTCATCCTTTTCTTATGTGACTCTCAGATTACTTCTTAATTTAAAGTTTTAAACAGTTCATGTTCATAGTTTATCCAGCAAAGGTAGGATTAAAATAAACTACCCAAAATAAAACTCCAAACTGAATTATTGGAATGGCATAACCTTTTTATAATTTGTGCTTATCTGATTTCATTTGACTACAAAACAATTCGGTGAACACTTTTGTTCTACCATAGTAGATGCTAAGTATTAAAAACAATCCATGCCCAAGTCTGCGTCCACTTCCTTGTGCCTGTAGAAGCTTCATCTGATTTCTAGATTCACAACAACTACACTAACTGAAGATGTTTTAGTGTCAATGAAAACTCTTTTAATACCCAAGTGTATTGTTATCCAAAAAACACAGCCAGATGTGTGCCAGTGCAGCACATATTTATAACACGGAAGTCTCAGTTACAGACTACTGAGAAAATAAATTTAGGATTTAAATAGTCATAATAATTGCTCAGACATTGTGATTAATAGCAGTTCCAGTGTACCACTTGCAATTAAAGTTTCAAAATTGCCAAACTTTTTGTTTCAGTACATTAGTATGACCAGTCCTGATGATATCACCGGAATCTGCAGGACTGAAATGGGGTGAAATGGGAAGGACAGCAGAACATAGAGAAAGGAGTAAGAAAACTTTCTTCTTAAGTTTATGTTTCTCACTGACTGAGAGATTTCCCCTCTCCCCCAAAATTTAGCTTGAAAAACTTAACTGCAATCCGGATTCTCCTTCAAAAACCTGTATTTTAAAAGGTATGCCTACATGTTATGAGATACACAAGTTAGAACAATAAAATAAGGTAAAAAAAGAGCAAGTTGGCGCGCAAAAACGTATCTTGCAACGAATTCCATTTTCATGGTTTCAGGCAAATAATAAACACTAAAAGTAAATATTAAATGAAAAAAATAATGAGTCAATGCTCTATTTAATGAGCTTGCATGTCAGTTAAGTGTCATTAAAACTAAGATATTTTAATATTTTATTCAGTTAAGTGCTAGCTTTAATCACACAGCTTACACAAATAGTTCATATTCCAATCTTACGTAAATTATATCCACAGAATAAAAATTATTATAAAACCTTTATACTATTCCTCTATACAAGAGGGATAACTCTTCTCAAAAATCAATTGTGCTGAAATCCAAATGAAAATACAAATTCTGAGGTATCTTTTAACCTATCATCAGTTGCAAGGTACAGGTTAAATTATTACTTCTTAATCAGAGGTGGGAAGGGTTGGCTGCAATGTACTCACTTACAGGTGACTTCCAGTCCTGCTGCTTACCTGGCATCTGTTTCCATCTCTCTTCAGACACCTTAACTGAAAATACAGTTTATAAACAGACATGAGTGGACCAAAAGAGACTAAGTGTAAAAAAAGCACATCCCTGACAGACTGATGAACCCTGCTACTTTCCTTGTCATTTTCTCTAGCTCTCACCTGCCCTTTAATTTTCCAGAAGAATGTCAAATATTTCTGACAAAGTTATTTTTCCAGTACAGTCAGCTTTTTTTTTCACTATTGGTAACATTTAAAAATTACTAGATACCCAAAACCAAGAGTTTCCATAGCTTCCATTTGCACACTAAAATGTACCAATGCACAGTTTTCCCTTTAAAAGTTACAAGTTATCAGGATGTATGTAGTATAAACCATGAAACTGATTTACAATATAAACCCAGTGTATTTTCAAACCCAAACAATTCTTGCAAGACATTAACTGAACTGCCTCTCTGAACATGTTTGGGATGTAACTATTTATCAACCAGTTCTGATATTACGCTAAAAACACATGGAAGCTTCCTGAACTGGTATTACGTTATATTATTTCTAAAGTCCTTAGTAACAGAAAAAGGTAAAAAACTCACGACAAACTTGGAAAAGTTTGTGTAGGAGAAAAAAATTTTAGGAGGCAACATTAGAGTGAGAAACTTAACATACAGTTTTAACAGTAATAACAGCACCATCCTTAATAATGATGCTATAATAATTATCATTATTACAATTTTACCACACACAGGAATAAAATGTATCAAATAGAACTATAGTGAAAGTGAAGAAAGCTGAGCACAGCCTATACAGGGCAGAATTTAGCTGTGTCCTCTGAAATCAAAATCACTTTTAGTGGTATACTAACACGTACCAAACATTTGAATTATCAGTAGCTGCTAAGTATGTAGGATTAATAACAACAGAGGCACACCTAGACAGGTAAGAGAAACAGCAGCAACTGGCACAGAAATGGTTGAGCACCAGCAGGAGCCTCCTGCATGATGCCTGAAGGTTTTTAAGTGTTTATACAGGAGAGCAGGCAACAAGATCGTGTAACCATAGCAATCTGATTAGCATTAACATGACAAAGAATGTCCACTTGGTGTCTCAGCTGCATCATTATTGTGAACTAAAAACACAAACCCATTTAATTTCCATTCCTTTTCACAGTTTTTCCTATTACGTTTGAGTTTCTCTAATTTCACAAATACCAGAACAAAAATCCCTCGACATGTAGTTAAGAATTCCATATATTTATAGCTATTAGAAGTAAAACAGGATGAGGGATCCTTTAGCTCTTGTATTACTGATTTCACTACTTACCTCCAGAAAGGTGCTGTGGTTTGTTTTTTATTAATGGGCTGCAGTGAGAGATTTTATTCTTAAATGAAGTAAAAAGGTGTTCAACGAAATCATCTGGTAACTCTGCCTCCAGAAAAGTCTTCATGAAAAGCTTGAACCCCTCTAAATCAATTGTCTGCAGTGAAGGGGAAGAAAAAAAGAATAAAAATTTTTGAATGTTTTGTAAAAAAAAAAAAAATCACAGAATTGTTTGATAATCCATCAAATAAATTCTGTTGACAAAAGCTTTGGACTGTATTTGAATATACTGATTTCTGAAGATACAGACTAGCACACCTGTTCTTCCAAGTGATTACTGAATTAAGTATTACTTTGAAAATTCACAGTATTGCTATAATATCTCAGAGCACTGTGTAAGAAAGCCCAGGGTCAATTCAGAGCACTTACATCAGGACCCTGAAATCAAGTTCCATACTCTCAAATTTCTTGATTAGCATCCAAAGACACCTACAGAGCTCTTAGGGATGTACTTGGCATGTCTTAGCTTTTCCTACAATTAGGCAGACAAAAAGCAGCTGATTTTTAGATGCTTAATTCAGAGAATTGAACGCCTCCTGTCTTTTTCCTACTGGCAACATGCTTTGCTGGTGTTTGTCAAAGACTTACTGATCACCCTGTCTCAGGCTCAAAGAATCAAATGAGAGTGCTCCGACATGCAGCATTACTTAGAAGGGAAAAAACAAAAGTTGTTGATCCAATACATTTGTCATTTAGCCTCACTTGGTTTTGCTTTTGCCAGCAAGGTAAGAGATGAATAATAAAACTCCAATAATGATTTTTTTCTGTTAGAACAGCATTGTTTCTTTTAAGTAATAAAATGAATGATAGATTATCTCAAGTTGGAAGGAATACATAAGGATCATTGAGTTAAACTCCCTGTTCCTTACAGGACTACCTGAAACTAAACCACGTGACTAAGAGCACCACCCAGATGCTCCCTGACCTCTGATGGGCTTGGTGCCATGACCAAGACATGCTCTGGAAAGCCTTTTCCACCGACCAAACAGCCTCCCAGTGAAGAGCCTTTTTCTGATGTCTGATCTGAACTCCCCCTGATGCAACTTCATTCTATTTCCTCACATCCTGTTGCTGCTCACCAGGGAGATATCAGCACCTAGCCCTCAAGGAGGGTGTAGGTTGCAATGGGATCACAGCAATGCAAAGCATTATGATCCCATTTTATCCTGCTAATAGGGAATGAAGATAAAGGTATCCTGAAACATAGTGACACAATTGCATATTTATCATTACATTTATGATTTTAAAACAGCTTATCAATTAATAAACTGATAATACACAGCGTTACTTTCTTTATAGATCGAACAGCAACTTGTCATCATTAAATAATTAAGGGGTAAATCCACATGATACCACAAAACTGACTTTGAGAAATTTCCCTATACTTCAGTATTACTCCATTTCTCCATAAAAAAGTCCATAGTGCAAGTCCTTTAGTTCATCTCAGTGAACGTGGAAGGAGGGAAAAGACTACCAAGAATCAGCTTGAAACCATTCCAGAAAAAAGAAAATAGATACTGAATTTTCAAAGGCCTCAGCAAATTTGGAATCTGAGTCACAGTATAAATAATTATTGCTAAGACTCGAGTAGAGATTTCTCTTCCCCTGACTTCTTTGACTTTTGATTCTTTAATGTATTTATGAGATATTGAAATTTTATGTGCAGGTTAAACAAGGTGTTTTCCATTAAGATCAAGACCAAACTACAGAAGAGTAATGTTTTAAATGTGTATCATCATCCTTATGAGGGACCAACAATACAAATTGCAAAATCTGACTACCCCTGTGCAAGTCGTAATTATCAGGAATGCAAGATTGGCAAGAGGATATTTCTCCTGAGCTTCTAATACAGAACATCTCATTTGAGAAAGAAGTGCAGTGAAACCAACAAAACTCTCACCTCTTGAAGACAAAAATAGCAGAAACTAAAAAAAATTGCTCACAATGCTCAAGATGGGTATAAAATGGAAATAATTACCTTGAACATGGACTCACCATCTTTATCTCATCAGACAGTTTCAGCCACATTCTTTTACTTTGGCAAATCACACACTGTTTCATTCGTGCTACAAACTTTACATTTTTTCTCTCTGATAAAGTCACTGACATTTAATTCACTGTTTATAAACTATGAATCACAATAGCAAAAGGATTTGTATCAGCATCCAAGTAAATCAGTAATTAGTTACACTAATATCCACTATATAAATGTATTTTCTATCTGCAAGCATAACAAACACATTAATCACTAAATCAACTGACTTTAACAATGTGAAATTGCTTTGTTAAATTGTGCATTAATGAAATGTGTCTTAGCTATCTCGCTAAATCATATACACAAAAATCAGCTAAGTGAAAACGGAAACTAAACCAAAATTATGGATGGCCATGTAAATATCTCTATATTACATTAATCTTTTCTTTATTTACCTTGTCTGCGGATTTTATGTATATATTGCAAAAAATATTCCCTGACTTTAGAGCCACCTTAGATTTTTAAACTGCTGCCTGAGTGGCATTGATTCTGCAAGCAGCCAGCAGTAACTAAATCCCTAATGCTACCTTTTTTTCACTTCATGGGTTCAGAGTTATACCTGTGTAGAGAACTGGATAAATAAGTAAGTTTGAAATTATGTACTTGTTTGTTCCTGAATACCCTCTTTCTAAAAGATGCTCAAACTTTTCAATATTTTGCAAAGATGGTCAGACTATCATTTAAGCCAATATCCTCCAACACACATTCCAGACTGCTAGAAATGACAAGAGATACTAAAGTAACACATGACTTGGCTGCCATGTTCATTTATTATATTTGACATACTGACTTCCAGCAATCAGGGGAGCTCAGCAAAGGACAAAATAAAGTGTGTGGTTGTTCAAAAGGCTGTTCTACAGACAAATTTCTTCAGCTGAAAGTGCTTTATCCTCTGTTCTAACATGCTGTGTGACCTGTATTCCCCCAGGGAAGCAGCAATATTCACACAACCAGAGTTCAGATGCTGCACATCCAAAAGCTTTCAAATTATAATGAAAGTTAGTCAGGAGATGGCAAATTACTTGAATATACATCAGAAATGTTTAGAATGGCCAAAAATGCAGGTGCAAAATCACATGCTGTATACAAAGAATGGATAAAACCAATCCTGCCTAGGGGAGATCTCTGTGTAGAGCCCTGTGATTAGGTTCTTGCCTAAAATCCCAAAATGTGGGATTCTAATACTGCATATTCTAGAGGACCTAACATACTTGGTGTAGATTATCCTATTATAACTGAGCTCTAAAATGGTACAGTAATTTCTGGATATTTGTTTTTGTAAATGTATATACAGTAAATAAGAGAACAAAGCTAGTCAACAGCAGACCTAGGAGTAGTTTGGATCATCCATCAAGCTTCCCGATGAAAAAGGGTTATCTTCCAAAACAGGCTCACTTTTAAATTGCTTTCAGTGCCTTCTCTATCATCTCTCTCTCATTGTAATAAACATAACTTATTACACAACTATAGAAAAATGCAAGAATTTCTTAAAAGAAATCCTGAGAGAAGCACTGTAGAAGACACAGAGGTGTTGGAGCATTCTCAGTAACCAGAGGTTTAAGTATTCAGTATGGGTCATTCAGAACAGAGCATGCAAAGATGCAAAACATTTGCTCAGCTTAATTTAAAACTACCTTCCCAAGAGAGAAAACAACACACAATATTATAGTCATTTCTCTATACTGCAATTATAGGGTATTTTTCCTTTTCCTCATGGAACTTTACCCTTCTGAAATAGGGAAATGCTGCAGCCAGTAAGTATGCTTCCTTTAATTACCAGCATTCCCACCTAACCCCAGCCACTTTTCAAATGTATTGCACAATGTTTTGGTAAGCAAAAAGACAAAGAAGGAAAGCAGAGAACAATCATTTTCCACCTTAACATGCATCATGCTTGATCTTCCTTTTAAATCTCACTGTCATTATCATAATTTCTCAGCTGAAAATTTCAGAGAATTTTGGTATGGTTTGAAAGTAATTTATTTATGCTAATGAATTCTCAAACATTAATTAAACAGCTCAGATCAGTAACATCAGAATAATATATAAACCATAATGGTGGATGTGGTTTTCTTAAGCATGCAGGGTAATTGCTTAATTTTCAACAGTTGCTTGCCTTCCAGAAGCTCCAGCTGAATTTAAATGAACCTGAGAAAGAAGGATTTAGCATTTCAGAAAGCATTTTCCATGACGTTTCACAAGTGAGGGGATGAGAGCGTGAGAGGATGTACCAAACTGACAACAATTACCCTGGCACATTAATTAATTCATTCCATTTCACAAGAGACTATCAGGGCATAGGGAGATTATGATCACAAGTTTAGGGATTTCAGGAAAATTTTCAACATAACAGAGATAAAATAGGACATAGCTGAATCAGAAAAACATGAAAGAACTTTCAAGTATTTTGGCCTAAATCTTCTGAGGGAGTCTAAAAGAAAATAAATCTGTGCAGTTTTAGCTTTGACTCTAATAAAAAGGGTACCAAAATCCTTGCCTGTAGGTAACAGATAAATAAAGGGTTTTATACTAATCATTTAAAACTGAATTTCTATTTCTATATGTCAAACTGATTCACCAAGTTTATTAGAGCTCCTTTTCTTATGTTTTACAAAAAGGAACTTCTCAAAATAAGTCTTCTGTATGACTGGGTAATAGAACTTCATTTGGTAATGAAAAATTTTGGTATAACTCCAGATCAGTGCACATTCAAAACCACCAAAGAATTCAGCTAATTTAAACCATAAAATTAATATAAAATTCATTTTATTATCTTTTTAGAAGTAGTTATTTCCTACTTATAGATTTTATCAATGCTTCCAAACACCTGAAATTAAGGAAAAAAAACCCTAAGAATTATATATTCACCTTGGACAAAAGGAGAAGGCAAGTAAGACAAGGGCAAAATGGCATAAATTTAACTTTAAAATTATTTTTAGCAAATAAAATATGTAAACCATTAAACAATTTTCATCTTTTCTGAAAGCAAAAGATGGAACTGGACTCACCATGACTCAATGCACAGGGAAATCAAAAATGTGCCCCTTTTCCTACCCAATAAATTGTTAGGGAAAATCAATAATATTTAATTAACCATCCACAAAATTTCAAAATTAATTCTAGCCCTAAACTTCCAACAAGCACTTAATCCATAATATTGAGTTGTGTTGTTTTTTTTCTCTAAGCTCCTTCCAAACAGATAAAGAAGAAACAGACTACTAAGTTTATAATGATGTCTAAGTCACTGACTGAAAAATAAAATCATCCACAAAAACCCAAAAATTTGCTATGCACCAAGTACAACTGAGACCATCACTTCCTTCTAAAAGCAGAGAAAAAGTGACAGATTTTTCCTTTTGTAGGGAAAAAAAAATCTCCTGGTAAAGACAACTCGCCAGTGGGAATCCCCTTGGCTGATTTCCCATTTGCCTAAGGAAATTCAAACCTGTGTCTCTAAAGAGCATCCAAATATCAGCAAAGAGCTGAAGAGTCACTGAAGGCAAAAATGAGGTTTCTGTATGTCTGTACAAAAAAAAAGAAAATTAAATATTTGCAAAAATGTGAGTGAACAAATTACTGATAAACTCCTACGAATGAGGTGAACCAGAGTCACAGAGATGTATCAAAAAAGAGGCCAAAATGTTTCAGCTGTTAAGGCAGTACTTCTGGACACGTGGAAAAATTTAAGATGCTTAGGTAAATTTTATAGAAAATAGATAAGATTTTATGTCTTTTCTTTTTTAAATTGCCATACCAGAGTTGGATGCTATCTTTACTCATTCAGGATCTACACCTGTGCTAGAAGAAGCAGAACGAATGTATGTATAGCATATATATAAATAAATACTCATTCATACACACTATCATATACTAATTCTAAATTAAGCAGCAAACAGCAATTACAGATTGCTCAGTGCCTCACTTTAGTGCCTCTGGGACTACAATATGTCATCTTACATCCTGCATATATTTTACAATTAAATTTTGGATGTATGCATGAGTCCAAAAGATCCAACTGTTGTGGGATTTAATGTAAATGCCATGAAAAGATTACATACAAAAAAATCCATTAGCACAAAAAAACTCACTGTTACTTTCTTATGATTAAAAACAGAAGAAATAGTTTTCATTACAATGAAACAAAGCAGATTAATCTGTTGTCCTGGTTTAGGACAAATTAGGGGAGGGTCTCCAGAAGGAGCCCCCCAGAAAACAAACCTCCACCACCCCTTCCCCCCCCAGCTCTGGGTTTGAG
>JANPWX010000215.1:3314787-3385623 GCA_024734555.1 Trochalopteron elliotii
AGACACAACAGTGCAGTACATAGAGATAAAGCTGCACGATTGGGATAGGAGGCACCGTCAACCCAGGACATCTGTCTTTATTTCCACATACTGTGAGAACATTCTTGCCATGATATCTGACTAAGTAAATATAGAGAGATTTACCCAGATCTGTAGTTTCAACTAAATTGTTCTTGGTAAAGAACCCATACCCAACCAATGTGTTGCAGTGGAAATTTTTCTGAACATTATGACCTTATGGCATCCTTCACTTTATAAGGAAGATATGAACAATTATGATTTGCTCTGCCAACTCTCATTACTTTGGAGAAAATTCCTTCACTCAAATAGCCCTTTAAGAACCAGAATGAAACAGAAATTATTAGGCAAAGAATTATCCTCATAATACTATTCTTAGAATAATATAATTCAATAAAAGTTTATCACAGATTTCTGTTATGCCCTATACATTTTTTAAAATATGAATATATAAAACTAAAGCAACACTAGCTGTATGGATAAAAAGTGGCAACTGCAAAAGATAATACCATATAGCACCTATTTTTGCTTAAAACAGAAGTCTGGAAAGAGAGAGAGAGGGAGAGAGACAATGACATTTGTGTACAGACTGAGTATGTGAGGAGGTGACATTTGGGCCAGGCAAGCACAGGAGGAAATTATCAGTCTTTCTTCCAAACTTGTTTACAACCCTATCTCTACTGCATCTTGGCTATCAAGGAGACATCACTGGGTAACTGTATGAGGTGAGGAAGGCTGGAATTGAGTTGCCGACCCCAGACTTGGAGTCAGACATTTCAACCACATGTGTAGGCAATCTACTTGGAGCAGCTGCCTGACACTCTTAAGGAAAATGGTGATGGAGCAGACAAAAAGAGGGATTTTTTACATTACAAAGAATAATCTGCATTCAGTGGAAGAACTGAGATAAGATCTAAAAGCACATCCTCAGAACAATGTAGTTCCTTCTACTCCACAGCTAAAAGCTCCTGGTAAACTCTTTAACAGCTCACAAGCACTCTGATATATTTACCTATTTTTCTGTAATAATAAATTTAATAAGCCAATTATGTAGAAAATTCTTTAGCCTGGCCTTTTGTTGTCCATCTATATCTCAGAAAACCTCTCCTAAGAAGACAGGCTGAGAGAGTTTGGGTTGCTCAGGAGAAGAGAAGGCTTCGGGGAGACCTTATAGCACCTTCCAGTCCCTAAAGGGGGCTGACAAGAAAGCTGGTGAGGGACTTTTTACAAGGGCAGGCAGAGATAGGACAAGCTGTAATGGCTTTAAACCGAGCAAGGGTAGGTTTAGGATAGATACTAGGAAGTTCTTTATAGTGAGGATGGTGAGGCACTGGAACAGGTTGCCCACAGAAGTTGTGGATGTCCCATCCCTAGCAGTTTTCAAGGGCTCTGAGCAACCTGGTCGAGTAGAAGGTGTCTGTCCCCATGGCAGGAGTCTTGGAACTAGATGATCTTCCTACCCAAACCATTAGCTGATACAGTTTTTCCCCGAATCTGAACACTAGTTTATCCTTCTTAAGATACTATACAAAATCATATGAAAGAACATCAAGCACGCATAAAAAGACACAATTGAACAAATGGCAATCATTGAACTAGGAAAAAAAAAATACTGAAAAACCTTAACTTTAAAGAAGTGGAAGTCACAAAGAAATTAAAGACCTGGCAACTGATCAAATAAAGTTTTCAGGATAAACCACGTATTTCAAGAGAGTTTCCAGGGTTACACTGATTACTTTGACTAAAGAATTCACAACTATGAAGAAACAAAACCATTAAAAATAGTTCGGGATTTTTAGATGCACTAAAAATCTCACTTCATTCAGAGTTAAAAAAGCAGTCTGGAATTTTATGCTTCTATTACCGCATGAAATACTACAAACTTGACATTAAAGCAACCATTATTTTCCATAGTATCATGACCATATGTGGATTTCTTTGTATATCACAGATATATGATGTTTTTTACCTTACTAACACCACTAAAGAATGTATGTACCTTCTCTTTCTACTCCACACCAGTGCCATAAAGCAAAGCTCTGGCTTCCCCACACTTCAGTTTCTTTTGAATCCCAGATAAGCAGAATATGAGGGACTCTACAGAAAAAGGAATGTGCATCAGCCTATGCTTAATATGCTTTAAAAAAAATCTCCAATTACTGTGATAAGAGTTCTGTTTCATGTCAAGCACTCACTGATAAGTACATTACACTAATTTAGTGCTACTTCACAGAGGATGAGTCTCAGTCTCAGGAAGAACAGGAGCTGAAGGACTGGTTTCCAAGTAGCAGTTATGATTTTGCTTGGCAGAATAGCAGACAATTTCAGGTTTCTTCTAGTTTAGTATCAGACATATATAGGCCAACAATCAGCTAAAACCACAGGTCTTTATCTCCTGATTATGGCTACAACAGGTTATGGAGGTGCCTTAAAATACCTGATTCTGTCCCAAGCAGCAGAATGGTTCCTAACACCTTGAGCAACAGAGGAAGAGACTGAGCTCCATCTTACAAAGACTGTACTTGACTTTGTCCTTTCTCCTAGAACAGTTAAACTGTTCAATTTTATAACTCACTTTTCTGCTCTACTGACAGTAAACACAGATATGTAAGATCAAGAAAAATCCAAGTATGCATATTTTGAAGATTTATGCATTTATATATATGTTGTGCCAACACACAGAACTCTACATGATACAGACATCAAAAGTCAGTATATCCTAATACTGAGAATACAGAAAACATGGTTCCTTAATGAAAAACTGCATATATTCAAGGAAATGTATGCATCTTTTTATATAGTTGTTTAACTTCGCTACATAGTATTTTATTGCTCCCATACTGATACATTTGAAGAGGACCAATAATTAATTAAGGAAATGGAAGCTTTTGTTTCAAGATCTACCCTAACAACTGCAATAGAGAGGTCTGTCTCCCGTATTTTCCTAGTTGCTGTAAATACAACAACCAGTTCTTCTGGATGATATGTTGAAAGAAGGGAGAGAAGCTGTACCCCTCTACAAGACACCAACAAATAGTCTCTTGACAAAAGAGTTATGTTTGTGGATGGAGCAGGGCAGGGAGGGGCACAATAATATTCTTTTTATTCCGCCCCACCACGCTGGCCACACAAATGAGAACAAGACATGATCCAGTGTTTGAAATTAATCTGCACCCATAAAGTCTTTTAAAATACCACATTCTCTTTGGTCTTTTTTTCTTTTAGATTTGTACACAATATTTCAACATAAGCCACTATTTTCAGCATCCTGAAAAGCAGAATGTAAGAGAGAAAAGAAAAAAAAGAGAAATCATTCATTTCAAGAGGCTTCCATGACATATGATTTTCATTTATAAAAAAGAACATTTCATAGATAATGGAAAGAACTATGTTGAAATATAATTTTCAATTAATTACTTTTTAAATTATGTTGTCTGATCTCCAAATGGTGCCAAAAATACAATCAGCTTTCATCTACTGACAGTAATTGCTCTGGGTTATTTTTCTGGGATTGGGTAAGTTCCTTTAACTGATTATTTCTTTTTAAACTACTTATATTGAGCCAATATGTGAAAATTGAACTGTTGAATAAGAGTAAATATTATAGGGCCTTGATTCACACATAGTGCTATGACAACAGTAGTTGGTGGGAACACCAAAGCGGGTGCATTAGTGACAACTATGTGATTACCTGCGAATACCAGAGCTAAAGCATTCCCACAGAAGCCAAAGTCTTGAAGATTCATTGATTATAACATTTCAAAACCTAGCATTGCCAAAAGATGTGAAAAAAAAAAAAGTGGAGAGACTATGCACAGAGGATTAACAAGCTGAAACCCATGAATCACATGAGAATGCAAAAGTTCTTGGTGTTTAAAATGTATCTAAAATGTTCATAGGGCAGAAATTCAAATCAAACTTGGAATTCCTCATGAAGACTGGCTTTGGGCATCAGGGTAAAATTTGGTTTAAATTCAAAGTCCTCAGCATTTCCTGATTTAAGCATTCCATTTAATACAACTGTTACATAATTAAATAATTTTGAAAATTCTGGTAACCAAATAAAACTATTTCTTAGCTATATCAGCATTCAAATTCATATCTACTGATATGAATGTTTAAAAAAAAAATTAAAAACCCCACATGCTCTCACAGGCTGCTCCTACCAAATACTCCATATGGACAAATAGTATTTGGATATTATCAATGCACAGACATAAACTACTGCCAAAATTATCCCCCAGCTCTTCAAAGAAGTAAGCTCAACAAAGCATCTAAAATGGAAATGGGAAAACTCTGTTTTTATGCAATAATTAGATTTTAAGCATAACATTCTCATGTTATTAAAATAATTGATACTAATTACCAAAATAAGTATGGAATGTATTCACCAGCTACTGCAGTCTCATCCCAATCTCACATGCAGGTAAAAAAACCCTGAATACTTTTTTTATCAGCAGGTTTCCCTTAATACATAATTCTGTATGTGCAGAAGTTTGTATATCCTTAAGTACTACACACATAAGTACTTGCATTTAATACTTAACTTTTACTAAATATGCTACATTTACTATACAAAGGGGGGGGAGGTTAAGAAGAGTGATAAATCACATGCTTTTAGAAGGCTCTTGTAGAAGATTATCATTCAGAGTCTACCTGAAATTATTACATATCAAACAAAGTGACAAGTAGATAGTTTGCATTCTGTCCTAGAAGAATTGGTCAGGAGAAATGGGGTAGATGGCATGGTTCAGACAAAAGCCAAACAAAAAAAAGCAGAATTAATGAATCTCTGAAAAATGTCAGTTATGGCAGAAAGTTCTGGTTGAAATAAACAATTTATCTGCACGTGAAGACTGTGTAAAAACCTACTCATGGACAAATGGGTCTTAATTGGTATTTCCATAATGTGCTTAAAATCAAGAAAAATATTTTTTATATGCATAGTCCATGGCAATGGTATTCTCACATATTTTACCTGTAATGACTCTGTCTGTGCATTGCAAATTTTTGTGGAGGTCATTTCAGCTACATTTTTTAAAAATACTTGCTGCGACATTTTAGTAAGGAAAGTAATACCTGACAATGTCATGTTACCTGTTATTGTTCATGCACCTCTCTTTAAAGTTTTAAAGAATACAAATTAATAAACTTTCACTTCATGAATGAACAGTTTGCTGAGATTTACCAAAATCTGAGCCTAACTGGAACCTTCACTTGGAATAACAACATACACCAACAGAAAAAGGCTTAAAATGTTCCATTTGTCAACAAGTTACATCCACTTTATATTAAGTAAATGTATGGATTTTAGTAAAAAGTAGAGCTCTACTAATTGACGTAAGTTTGACATTTTCCTCACTGGTATTTAAAAGTATAGCTTAGAAAGAATTAAAAGAATATGAGCAGTGGCATCTGCTCAATTATACATGTACACATTAATATATATATATATATATCAATATCTCTACTGCACAAGAAGACTTAAAGACATTTCCATTTGTTGATTAATTCCCACAATAAATGATGACTGAAAGTATTTTTGCTATATTTTGTTTTCCTATGCAGTTTCATAAACATCGTCTAGATGTTATCACACAGGTGAACCAAGCATAGCTGAAGGCAACACAATAAAAAAGACAAAATATAATATATTGTTCTTCATAATGAAAACAAACAAATAACACCCCCCATCAAAATTAAATAGTCTGTCTAAAGCTATTTAAGTTGTCTGTTTTAACACGTGACATGTAAATCAAAGTTCGAATAGGCTCATAAAGTTTAAACATAAGGTACTGTGCAATACAATAATGTAAAGTAAAAAAAAGGAAAAAAATAAGTTCTTAAGGCAGAAAAGTGTATCAAAAGGAAAGGAGGATATCAAAGACGGAGATTTGCACCAGTAGCACAGACAGACAAAAAGGAGATAGAGAGAGACCAGTAAAGATAATAAAAAATGTTTAAAATGGAACCATTTTGCAGCAGAAATTGACTATCTGAAATATTTTACACCTCAATGCTCTCAACATGCTCCACAGAAAGCAGGCTCACAGCCAGACTGCCAACATCTCTGTCTGGCAGGCTTCCCAACTCTCTAGGTATCCAGAAAGCTTTCCCTAGAAATTTTGCCCATGGAGCCGGAAAAACAGAGCACCCAGTGTCTGAAATCTAGAGTTTATTGCTGGTGATGCACACAAGATGTCATATTCTTTTATTTTGTAGGCAGAAAGATACAATTTAAGCTTCTTACATGTGAGGGACAGGCTTCTCCTACATTATATATGCTACAATTCTTCACATCCTACTAACCTTCTGTAAATTAGTTCCAATTTGAGTTTACTTCATCCCATCATTTGGACAAAAGTAGATGTGACTTCTGCAGTAACTTTTTTTATAGAAAATTAAATCTTCCTATCTGTAGTAGAAATACTTCACTTAATATATTATAATAAGGCAAGATCTTTATAGTAATTTATCAAAGAACATAGCTGAGGCAAAGAACACAAAATACCCTTTCAAACCATATTCCTGTGTGTTGCAAATTTTAACTGGTTTTCCACTTACGTCAATGGGCCCAAGACACTACCTCTTTTTACAAGTTTTGTCTTCTTTCCAGACTGCCATGACCACAGGAACATTATTACAACATCCCAGTAACCTCCTTCTCCTCTTCATGACTAAACCACAATGATATTTTGCATTCATCTTGTGACCAACTACATACATGTCAATTTATCTGACAATGCCAGCTAGACTAGGGTACACTACACTCCACTCTGCACACGTGCATCTCATTCCATTTACTACAGCCCACTACATCATCAAGCTTTTCAGTGTGATATTAATTCCCAAATTTCATTTAGTTTGTTGATTCTATTATTATCCACCTACTCATTTGACAAAGTAATTAGCTAAATACTGATGAGATTACACTCAAGATTGGTCACAGACAAACTATGCCTGTGAAATGTTGAAACCTCTTTCAGGACCCTCTGAAGTCACTGTGTTAGCTTATTAAAAAAAATAAATAACTTTGGTTATCTGAAGAAAGTTCTGTTGTGAATGGGAAGTTCTGCTCTTAATAACACATCTCCGAAAGCTCAACTGGCCTCTGACTCCAGAAAGTGAGGGGTTCCTACAAAACTAATCCTTTCACTCTCTTGACCTTCTCATTGTTCTCATGTTCTGGCTGCCTCTTCCCAGAACAGGAGAGCTGGAGCTTTTTAACACCTTTGTGTTACAAAGAAAGAATAACTAGGTCACTTAAAAAACTAGTCTATTTGATTCATTTGATTAGTCCTTCTTTTCTTTCTTCTTTTTTTTCCCCTCCATTTTACTTTTATACTTTGTTTTAGGCTACTGAAGTTGCTCAGGTGTAGCTTCTTGGGTTGATGATCACCATTTTAACCATTTCTCTTGCAATTGCTGTAACGTCACAATCGCTTAAAAGCACAGCATAAGCTTTATTCAGATTATTAAATCTGCAATTCTAAGCCTGCTACATATAAACGGTATTACATGGTTATAGAAATCAGTATTTAATATTTTTCCTGGGATGTGTTCTTCTCATTTAAGAATAATACAGACCATTATGAGATCTCACAGTAAAACGAAATTTCTGTGACAAGGAATAAGTCAATTACTTGCTCTTAACTTATTTTTCATATTCAACTCAATTAATGTTAGTAAAATTATGTACTGTGAATGACAAAAATGAAATTCACGCAGTGAAAAATTCTGCCAGCAGAGAAGGAATGCATTCTGGGTTCAGATTTAAGTATTACTCTATTATCTGAAAGAATAGCCACATGCAGTATTTATTAATAAGTATATCTCAATGGAAGCCTACAAAATAAAATATACTGCACCTATGCATAAGGAAAGAAAAAAAATTAACATTACTTACTTGGTTAAGTATATCTTGTTTCTGTAACACATGCAAGGAAAGAAAGAACATACATACATTAGTGCAGTGTCATAACACTCAAGCTCTGTTTTTATCATAGAAATATTTTTAGTGAAAGGTTAGTGATTTAGACGAGCAGGTTTAAGACATTAGATGGACTATCCCATTTTCTTGCATCAGCATATAAGTAAAGAAAATGGTTCTAGGTCAGTTTTCTAATCTTTATTAGAGAGTGCAAGCAATTTATTTCTAAGCATGCAATAACAGATAACCAAGAAAGATAAATAAATATAATGTTAGTCTTTCTTCTGTGTGTACTTTAAAAAAGCATAAAAAATAGTTAACAAGAAGAGCTGTAAATGAAACTGAATTCAATTATCAGAACTGAATATTCTAAAATGCAGGTGGGAAGGTCATGGAGATGATCCTCAGTGCCACCACATGGCACATACAAGAGCACCAGGGGATCAGGCCAGGCCTGCAGGACTTTCATAAAGGCAGACCCTGCTTGACTCCTTGGTCCTTGACACCTGAACTCCTTCTATGACAAGGTGACCCACTTAGCAGATGAGGATAACGTCTACCTGGACTTCTGTAGAATCCTTATCACTAAGGTTGGAAAAGACCTCTAAGGTCTTTAGTACAGCCTTTAACACTACCTTCTCCTAGACAAACTGTCTGCTCCTGGCTTGGACAGGTGCACCCTTTGCTGGCTAATGAACTGGCCACATGGCTGGGCCTAGGGAGTGGGGGTCAGTGGAGTTATATCCAGTCAGTAGCTAGTCAGAAGTGGTGTTTCCCAGGACTCACCAAGTCCTGTATAATACCTTTATCAATGATGTGGACAAAGGTATGACTTGCACCTTGGTCAGTCTGAAGATGATGTCCTGTGGGGCAAGAGGTTTGATTTCCCACTTGAGGGTAGGAAGGCTCTGCATAGGAGAAGCCGGATGAGTGAGGTAAGGTCAGTGATCTGAGGGTCACAACAAGGCCAAGTGCTGAGTCCTGCACTTGGGTCACAGTGAGCCCAGGCAGCTTCACAGGCTGGGGGAAAACTATGTGGAAAACTGCCCAGCAGAAAAGGAGCTGGGAATGCTGGTTGACAGCCAGTTGAACATGGGCCAGCATATGCCCAGGTGGCCAAGAAAGTCAATGGATTCCTCCATAAACGAAAACTTAGGATGGACTCAAAAAGGATGACAACACTAGGACTACAGGCACACAATGCTGTGTACTTACTGCCCATTTAGACACTTTTGGTCTTTAGCTCTATCTGCTTTCCTAATTCCTGCCAATCTATTCAGTGCTCCCCTCAAATGAAATGGATAAAATTAATTAATATAAGTAGATCTCAAATGATGAGAAGAATATTTCTCAGTCACATCTTTCCAAGAGGCTGGTATTAGACTATCTACGTGTCTTATACCATGCATAAAATCCATTCTTAATTACCTCTTTGATATTGACTTACAGAAGAACATGAAAATGCAGGTGTTCAGTGGCATTTGTAGAAATTTTAGGCATCTCCCTTACATTGAATGCAAAGAGTAAAGTTCCATAAATAAACTCCCTATATAGTAGATAACCTTCTGATAATTATATACACTTCTTCCCTTAATCCCAAAATCCACTCACTCAGCAAGACATAAAATAATGTAAAAACAAACCAGATTATTTCAGGTTGCAAATTCTAAATATCAGTGGCTTTTCTTTTGCTATTTACATTCCATCAGATCAGCCTGTGACAAAAAACTGCACTGTAGAACCAGTGGAGTGGAATAAACTCCTGAACCCTTTAAATATACAGGTAAATATTTAAGTGAATATATTGCTCTGCTGAATTTGCCATAGGTCTATGACCCATGTTTAAGGGTAAAAAACTGGCATCATCTTTTGGTAGAATAAGACTTCAACCGTTTGGAGTGTTTATAAGGTAACAATCTAGGAAAGAGAGAGGTAAAATTAAAATATGATGGTATCCTCTACAAAACAAAAAAACAAAACAGAAGTGCTGTCCAGAATGTATGGAAACATATAGCTGCACTAAGATTGATGCCACCTGGATCAGTTAATTTTTGTCATCTCATTTACTTAAATCCAATCCACAGAGTCCTCATCCAACCACATAAAATCGATTTGCAAATCATTCCATAAAGAGTTTAAACACACAGCGAGCTGAATGCATGCCAAAAATATAGACACACCTGTGCAAAGGCAGTTTGCTTGTCAGAATAGAATATTCACTCAGTGCCAGAGGAAATTTCAGTCACTCTGCTTCCAGTTCAGCAGCTTATGGCATGAACCTTGAGCTAACAAATCTTACTGCATCCAAAGTAGCTTTGTTGCTAGCTATGCTTTATGTTGCACTGAAGTCTAAGCACTGAGCAACAAAGTACAAAAGCTGTCAGGGTTAGCCTAGGTCCAAAATTGACCCAGGAGCAGTGAATAGCTTGATTCCTGCTGAAGACATTGAAGTCATGACAGGACGTCTGTCTTGAACTCCTTCTTCCCCTACCCTCCTCCTGTCCTGGTCCCTGCCCTGAGCACTCTGCTGCTCCGGATGTTTCAATATACTGGTAGAATTCTGCAAATGAACAGCTGTGAAATGAAGAACAGGGAGACACCATGCAGAGTCACAGACCCGTCTCAAGACCTGTGCTTATTAATTCCAGCTTTGCACAGATTTTGCCAATTCACCTGGCTTCAGTCAGAACAGTTTTCCTGGGTACCCATCTTGCCATGACTCAACTTCCACGTAGCCTCAAATTGGAAGAATGACTTTGTTAAAAGAGACTAATCACACCACTTCAGATAATCATGTTTATATACAACTGATAATTTGAAAATATGTTACCTATATGGTAACATAGTATTTAAATACACATAAAGTGCACAGTTACTTTTTACTTTAACAGGGTACACTTCACAAAACTGAACATGTTGCATGATGACTGAGAATAAATGAAGAATTAGAAGAAAAAACATACAATAGATTAAGACCACTTTATCAGTTCACATTTTTCTTAAAAAAAAAGAAAAAAACAAAAGTATGTCTATATTCTAAAATAAAGCAGGTAAGGGAGGTCCTGCGGCCTGTGGATGATCATAGCATTCCTATCCATTTATATTCTGTGAATGTTCTTAACTAGAAACCTGGAAATCTAAAATGATAATTTACAGGATCAACTCCCACTATTTTACTGAATTATTAGTTTTTTTTCCTCAGAAACTGACTAAAATGACTAGCATTATGCCAGGCCAAGTTCAAAGCATCAAATGATTTTTCAATACTTATTAAGCTATAACTAATTAGTTGGCAATAATTGTATTATTGCCAATATGTTGTCAATAATTTTGTGCATTTTACATCCTGAAACGTAAGATCAAGTAATTTTCATAATGGTTAGCTCATGTTTCTATCCTTAACTTCACATAATGTGAGCACACTCAGAAATATTACTATTAGAAACATTACTGAAACAAGTTTTTATTTAATTACATTCTAAATCACACTATTAGGATGTGCTAAGCAAATGCAAATTTCAATTTAGGATAAGAAAAGAAAACAATCTGGCTTTTTCTTCCAGCCAAATCAGAATACTTTGTCTAGTGGTGAATCTGTGACAATGTGCATACACAGGTTTTTTTCAGCTGAAATCTTTGTTTCATAACATCAGAAAATCCCACTACCAGAAACAACACAAGGGAAACAGAACTTAAAAGAAATCTTAATGAACTTCATTTTGTAAGTTTTGAAATTATGCTTAACATTTCCAATCTTCAGAGACTTGAAAACAATATTAATCTTATCATAAGGGTTGTGGAGGTGTTTCAGGTGTTTGGATTTTATTGGGGTGGGGGGGAGGGGGTCAAGAACAGGATCTGTGTGCTGATTCTGGCTGGGATAGAGTTAATTTCCTTCACAGTACCTTGCATGGAGCTATGTTTTGGGTTTGTGCTGAAAACAGTGTTCATAACAGAGGGATATTTTAGTTATTTACACAGAGTTACGGCCCTTTCTCACCAACCCACCAGCGAGGCAGCTGAAGGTACAAAAGAATTTGGGAAGGGGTACAGCTGGGATAACTGACCCAACTGACTCTAGGGATATTCCAGATTGTATGACATCCTCGTTTTTTTGCTTTCCAAACACTTTCAAAT
This sequence comes from Trochalopteron elliotii, assembly GCA_024734555.1. Lineage (NCBI taxonomy): Eukaryota > Metazoa > Chordata > Aves > Passeriformes > Leiothrichidae > Trochalopteron > Trochalopteron elliotii. Next base: position 3,326,873 of record JANPWX010000215.1, read on the forward strand.
ATCCCAAACACCTGATTTACAAGTAATCTTCTATTTCAAATGCTTAGAATGGCTGCAGAATTTGGAAATTGTCCCCATCATTTCTGAACATTAAGAAACAAGAAAAATTACCCCTTCGGGATTATATTTTGCTAACACACCACTGCCATGGAATTCTTCTAAGACATCCTTAATTTTCTTGGTAGAATCTGGATAAAAAAAATAAAGAGAGAGAAATTGAAAATACAGAACACAGATTTACATAATATGAACTGTAATTAAAAAAACAACAATCAAAACTGCTAATAGCTTTTCACAATGCACATTAGTAATTTTCTGTAGCTGTATGAGAGCTGTGGGCACAAAGAAAATGAGAACATACTTTACCTTCTTAACAAGTACTGTAAAAACCAGCAAGCAAAAACAAAATGCTCAGAACCAAACACTCTTTGATCTAATCCTTAACTATTAAATACTGTATTTCTGAAGGAGTTTTTTTCAGGACTATTTCAAGTCACTTTTCTTGTCCTTGAGTCAACCACAAAACATGGTCATTTCCACCAGCACTACAAAATCTCCGTTGGCAGAGCTGTCAGTGAGTAGAGGGGCTGGACAATATCAAGATAAATGGAAACCTTCCAGAAAAAAACTCTTCAGTGGTCACATAACAGAAAACAGATGCTCATCTCAAAACCTCAGTTTTTCAAGATCACTCAGGTATTCTAAAAATTATTGGCTTCAGTAAGTTTTGTCTAACAGAATTGTGCAAATCCCTGCAGCTCAGAACCAGGTAGGTATCATTTTTCCAATTCATTTTAACTATGTCAGAATAACAAAGCAATAACTTTCTTAGAATAACAAAGCAATTATTTCAGTAATGCCATTACAGAAAACCCTTGAACTCAGATTCACTTAGAACTCATCATGCACATAACCATCTTTTTCACATTAAATATCTCAGCAATACAAGAAAAATAATTCTAACTCATTTGTTTCTTTAAAATGCAGTAGTTGAGTGTACAGAGGTCAAATGTGCATCATGGGCACAACACCATGAACTAGTAATGAGTACCAATGCAGGGAATAAGAGAATAGGTGAACTCTGCATCTGCAATTTTATTTCTACAAGAAAACCTGGAAGGAAAGTAGAGAAGCAAAGAGTGAACCAAGAGCAGGACTCTGTAGAGCAATTATTTCGGCACTTAATATTACAAACATTAGGACCTAATATGGCTTTTATTAATTAAATCAATGAAATATGGCATTCTAATAATTCTTAGACTTTAAAGAAATCCAGCATCTTAAACCTGACTCTAAAACGTACATTTAGCAAATTCTGTGACCTGAAAGGAGAAAATGTAGCAGCCAAGGATTTGAACAATAGTTATGTAACAGTTCATAGCAGCTATAAACAGGATGCAACACTAAAATTCAGTTTTAAGAGGTGTTGGAGGAGGTGTTTCCTTCCCACTCTCATACACAGTTCACACAGTAGTAAGAATGGCTTTCCCCAACATTTTTCATTTACCAGATTTTCTTAAATAAAAACACCTGAGACTACGTGTGGCCTCAACAAAATTGTTTGTTTTCACTAACTGGATGTATTGCAACATTACTGTCAACTATAAGCAATGGAATTTAGCACGTCTCTTGGGCAGTCAGTGCAAATATTTACTTGATAAAATCATCTATAGTCTTATTACTGTGTCATCTGAATTACAGCAAAAACCCACAACTTCATGTAAAAAAAAAAAAAAAAACAAAGAATAAATAAATAAATGCGTTAAGAAACTTTTTTTTTTATCAGCTGTAATTAGAAGCTGGTGAGTTAGAAACTTACTGACCAGGACAAGCACACAAACTGATAACATTTTATTTTTGTTTGGTTTCTATTATTTTAATATGTTTTTCAGTATTCATATGCATGGCTATATATAAAAATCATTGCATGTTATGATAATGAAGTCAGTAACTAAAAAAGCAGCAGTGTGAGATGAGCAGATGTATGACACAGGTGACTGAGCCTCATCCTAAAAGAGGATTCTTCTGAACTTTGGAGGAAAGTTCAAACACACACCAAACAGAAAGACAGCAAGGCCTCCTCACACATCTTTTATTGTCCAAATTAAAAAATACATAAATAGAATAGAAATGGACTGCTTTCTACAGGTTTTAAAACTATTTCTTGACGTTTTCTTTCAGCAATGTCTATGCTTTCATCTCAAATTTTACCAGGTAGTCTATTAATATTTAAATTGGTATTATGCCTCTGTAACTGTAATTAAAAGCAAAACCTATGATGTGTTACTTATTGAAATTAAATTCTTGCTTTCCATTTTTTTTTCCACGCTTTTCTTAGTCAAGTATCAAGATACAAAATATGCTCTATTGCAACAACAATGTAGCTATTCACGTTTTTCATGCATGAGTTTAAAACAGTCACATCCAAAAGCATTGTCTTCATGTTTGAAGTTACAGTCAAGAAAATAAAGGTCTGCAGATTTATATTCTGATTTAGTTGTCCAGCAAAACTTCTGAAAAGATTTCCACATTCAGGTCAGGAGCTGTAATTATTTTGAGTACTAGGGCCAAGGCATAATCATTTTTTCATTCTTTTGTTCACAGTCATTCAATCATTTTTTTCAGTTCATGTGACAGCATCCAAGCTAGAACAGAGATCTTTCAAGACGTTCAAAATGACATATTGATATTTTAAGAAGAATGCCAACACACCATCTTCTGCCTGCATACTCCTTAACAGTACTGACAACCCTCAGAAAAAATGAGTTCTCCCTCAGCCTCCAGTAGGCAAACTAATATTGGGAACACGTTCCAGCTTTAATAAGTTGTCCTAAAGGGATCTGAAGAATATGATCATTTTATACTCTTTTTCAAGAATCACATTAAAAAAAAAAAAAAAACAAAAACCAAAAGGCCAACAAAAAAACTGTCCTAGAAAGCTGGATGGAATGGAAACTCCAATAAAATACTATCAGCTCTACTTAAAAAATAGTCAAGCACATGTTTTTTGTCAAAAAAAATAAGCCAAAAAAAAAAAATCCAGAAAATGTATACACAGAAGTAACTAGAAAATTTCCAGAGATTCTTTTTTTCTAAAAATAGGAAATAAATAGGAGGTAAGAACAATGGTACGGATTTCGTTACAGTTTTGTCTGATCCAAATCATGTAAATAATCACTGTAAAATGCTGGTGTAAACACAAACATCAGAACAGGACCTGTATTCTCTCTGTTTCCTAAAAGTACAGATGTTCTGCATGCCTTAGCATCTTAGCACTTCATAGCAATTTCAGTAAATTCAGACGTACCACTCCTGTTAAAACACAAATATGGTTTTAAACTCGGATGGAACACTTCTAGCTGTTTTTAAAATGAAGGACAAATTCCTTCTTTGTCTAAGTCTCTGCATTCCAAGCTCTCCTCAAGAGAGATGGTTTCCAAATATGTGTATATATAGTTTATAGCCTGTCATGGCAGAGCTTAAATCCCATGTTATCTGCGAAGTTATAGCTGGCACAGTACAAACTTAATGTAGCTTGAAATACAATGTTTGTTTCATGACAAATCTCTCTTCTCTTTGCTTTTATAATGTTGTTATTTTTATTACCCACTAGGGCAGTGCTTTGGGTATTCAGTCAAAACACAGAAGACCTTCAGTTCTGTCCCCTGCCTGAACTGATTTCAACTCTTACTGTTCAACCCATCTTCTGCTGCAATTTGCATTCAGTCAAGAGGGTGGAAGGAGAAAAAGGGAAACTGTGGCCCAGGATTCAGAGTTTGCCCTGGATGAGGTGAGATGTCATTTCATACCTCACGCCCCAGTGAGTTTGGGGCAGAATAGGCAAGGCATGGTGTGGAAGACTTCTAAGTGAAAAGCTATTACAAGTACATGGGAGAGAAGCAGCTGGATTCTACACCATGCTGTAGAAATTCTGTTTTCAATTAAGGCTCCAAAACGATCAAGATGCGACTTGGGATAATGTTGTATTGTTTTAGAATAAAGGCAAAACAATTAAAATAATGACACCAGAAATATGAAACCTGCATATATAAAAGCAAAAGTATCAAAGTGTCAGATTTTTTAACTATCTTTCAGCCCTGACAAAGATACTTTTTATAACTGAAGACAAATTTACATACTAAGTTCAAAATCGTTTGAGGTTTAGCCCACATTAAAAATTATTATTCATTTTCAAAAGTGACTCAACTTCAGATGAAGAAAATTGAGCACTCAGTTGAGACTGGAATTTTGTGTACTATTTCTCCTATAATCAGAAAACACAGAACAGAAGGAAAACTTGCCCAGATCACACACTTTTCCTACATTTTCTCCTCATCCTCACAGAAAAAATCTTTAAAAGAATTTTTCCTTAAAAAGACTCATAAAGACAACTTATGCAAAACTCACATGCTATGTACACAGAAATGCTTTTCAATTTAAAAGGAAACAAACATCAGAAAAAAACTATTCCATTACGAGTTATAATTCTTAACAGAAAGTCCTAACAACCTGCATATTTATTGGGCCATAGCTAATTTTAACACCTACAGTAACATCTAGAGTAATAACCACTTTCTACCTCCATATGCCTTTTGTAAACTTAATAAAATATGAAACACATCACAGGCATACAAAATATAAAAGCTTCACAGAGGTTTTCTAAACATCTTATTATGAGTTAGAAAAGCAAAAGATCCAACCATATATATACAATTTTATGCATGACAACAAAGCCCAGCTCAAACTCAAAAGCTCTTCTTGACAGATAAACCAAAGAGAAGCACTGAGAAATCCAGCAATCAGTCGGTATTACAATTTTTATACAGGTTCTTATTCTACAGACTTTATTTTGTGGATGCAGCAATACAGTAATGTGTGTGTATGTAAATCTATATGCACAACACTTTTTTTTCTTTTTGCCTAGTTAATTTTATTCAGAGAACTGGACAATGTTTTTACTCAAGCTATTAGCCTAACCTAAATCTTTACTGGTCTAGAAATTCCAGTATATTAAAAAGGCCAAGCCTGCCAACAAACCTGCTGCAGCACCATCGAGTAAAAACTGTTCACCTTTCTAGAAAAAGGTTGTTCCAGTGAGGTCATGGCTCATCAAGCATTACTCAGGGCTGCAGTATGTCTGTGCTGGTAAGAGATGCCTGCTGGCTGTTACTGAACTCACAGAAGGCAGTGACTTACACGTCCTCTGCTGCCCATATGTATGGCTGCAGGCCCACTGCCAAAGCTTTTGATAGAGGTCACACCACAGTTTCGGTTCATGACTTGTAAGTGGTCTTTTGATGTAAATTTCACAAAGGAAACAAACATTTAAAACCTTTAATAGGACAAACACTTGATTTTGGCCTTCTTGTAATGAGAATTTAAAACCTATTGTGGCCTTGCGAAGAGTGGCCGAGAAGGCAGTCACTGTCTACTGGTCTAAAGGGATCTTCCCCAAAACCTGCTGCTACCAATGGTTTGGGTAACACTCTGTAATCAGAAGAATTGAACTCCACCCTCCAAATCACATTTTCATTGAATTCTATGACAATTAGGAAAAACGCTTCTTAGAAACTCAGTCAGAATTGGATGAAGCTGCCTAGATAAATACAGTGGCAAGTGTATTTCCTTCTGCAATAAGGAATGGAGGAGGTAGACCAAGAGAGAGGTAGGAGCAGGAGCTCCTGCTGCAGAGGAAAACCTGCTCCTGACACCCAAAGCAGGAACTACCTCTTCCATCCTCCCTGCTGGAGTTTGGCAACACAAGGAGCAAGACAGATTCATTTTACCCACTGCTACAAACTAAATGATACTTAGACAAGGACTCCTTTGTGAACAAAAGCAATATTGACAGCATGTGCCAACACATCTTTAGTCCACATTAATAAAAAATGTCCACCAAATTCCTCTTCCCTAAGCAGATGTTCAAGTGAAAAGTATATGGCAAACAAAGAGGGAGTCAGGGAGGCTTAATTTTAGTCTGCTAGTGGGATGGGTTTTTAAAGGAAGAAATAAGTAAAGGACAAAAACAGACTCAAAAACTTGAGCAGAACCGCAGCTAAGTCCTCAGTGTACGTAAAAAAGGTTAAATAAGAAAAAGAATGCATCAGATTTTTTACATTTTAAGATTACTCCAGCTAACTTTCTCAATGTCTTTTGGACTCCTTTATTTCCTGACATTCTGAAAATCACGTCTTCAACATTCTGAGGGCTCCTCAGAGTGCATCTCTGAGAGGAAGACTCAGGATATCAGGATGCTGTGAATATTTGGGCTCTGTGGGACCAGGACCCCATGGATCCTCTGGGTCAGCAGGGAAGGCCCTGACCACCAGGGTCTGTCTCATCACCACAGCTGGTATTGAGCAGCCCCAGAGACAGGCACTGGGCATCTCCTGGGGTCGAGGCAAGTAAGAGGCTGTCAGTCTGTTAAGAAACACCTTGCACTGAGACCAGGAAGGAGGAGAAGCCTTGGGAGCTTCTCCCGTCCTCAGATCCCACCATCACAATTAAGTTTGAAGACTCATACAAACCTCTTCTCATTTCCATTTGCTCATTTCCTATTTATTTTTGGTGGTCATATCACCCAACAGACACTCCCAGCTCAAAAGTTTTTCAGTTAGAATGATGATGAAACAAGTGTCTATTAAATTAAGGAAGGAATGCTGTTGACAACATATTTCAATCCAAACACTAAATCTAAGCACTAACTAGTAGTGAAGAGTCAAATCAGTTTGGTTAGAAATTTAGCAGGTATTATTTATGATTTTAAGTGAAAACAGGGAAATAGCATTTTCAGAATATTTCTACACATTTTGAAATATACATTTTAAAAAATACACTAATTCACTTGTTTCTGTTTTCCCCAAAATGCCACACCTCAAATCCTGTGTTCACAACAAGGATATAGAGGTGCTAGAGTGTGTCCAGAGAAGGGCAGTGGAGCTGGGGAAGGGTCTGTCAGAAGTCCTACCAGGAGCATCTGAGGACTAGGGCTGTTCAGCCTACAGAAAAGGAGGCTCAGGGGTGACCTTATCTCTCTTTACAACTCCCTGAAAGGAGGCACTAGCCAGGTGAGGGTTGGCCTCTTCTCCCAGGCAACCAGCAACAGAACAAGGGGAAACAGCCTCAACTTGCACTAGGGGATATTGAGGTTGTCTAGAAGGAAAAATTTCTTCACTGAAATTATACTTAAGCACTGCAACAGGCCCCTCAGAGAAGTGGAGGAGTGACCACCCCTGCAAGTGCCCAAAAAAGTGACATGGTACTTCCTGATATGTTTTAATGGGTATGGTGGCATTCAGTCAAGGGTTGGAATTGGTGATCTTGAAGGTCTTTTCCAACCTTACTGATTCTGTGATTCTCTGAATTTTTATATTTGTATACCTTGAACTCATAACCTATTTAACCTGAACTTCAATTATGGCTTCAAAAATTATTGAATGGGATGTATTGCAAGACAAAATTTCAAAGCTATATCTGGTTCTTCCATTCCTCCTTACATCACAGACAGCTCTTGAAATTATTTTTTTCCTCCTCTTGAGCACAAATTTTTTTCCCCATTTTGTTTTATCATGTTTCTTGTTTCCAAAGTATCAAGTTCATTTTACCCTTCTGTGCCAGTTTCAGGGCGACCCGAGGAACCAGACAGATGCAGCAGGTCAAGGGAAAGCTTCTCTCTTTTTTTATTATCTGACTCCATTACTTATATACATTTGTACAAAGGTCAAGAGATTGGCTACACAGGTTGCCACCTCTGCAACCTGGATGGTGAACATCACTGTCCATCACATTTCTCCTCCCAGAGGAGAAAAATGTAAACAATAGATAAATGCTAAAAATATACATTGTTTTCTTGAAGCTGCATGAGAACAGCACTGCAAGATTTCAAACACTTGCAAGCAAGAAAACTGTGAGGGCAACATCCTTCCTCTTACAAAGTTTTAAATGTTTATACAGTGACAATTCTTGACATCGCAAAATCTGTGTTTCTTGCAATCATGATACTCTATTATAGTTTCTCTTGGGAGCAACGCCTTCAAAGTCAAATACATACCTATCCCATAAAACTGAGACAATTAGCAACAAAAACACACATGAATCTGGATCATGAACTACAAATGATGAAGGCTCCTGCACATGCTGCAAATATGTACCAGTGTGAACAGTGGACTGCCCTTTTCCTGTACTAAATACTGTTCCTAAACTTTGGTTCTTAGTGATCTCCTGCTTGGTGCAGTGAGGAAGAGCACCTAAAAAAGAGATCACCAGAGCCTGGTCTCCCCAGGATTCCGAGAAACAAGCCTTGACAATGCTATCAAAAGGTCTTCAACATTTAGTGGCAATTGAAGTTATCAGATAATCTATCAAGCAGAGTAGTACTGCCATTGGTATTTTGGCATGCACACAATTCTCTATTGACTGACTACATTTGCATATGGAGGCTTCACATGATGCAGACATACAGACCCCGTACACATACATACAATGCTGCCAAGCTCTTGCATTTTAGCTTATATATAAATAAACACAGAGACATAATAGGTACAGTTTGGTGAATTCAGATGAGTTTTTGCAATCACCAAGATACTACCTGATTTAATCTATCAAATATCTATAAAAAATTAGAGTAAGGTGGCCATATACAATCTGGGGAAGGGAAACAACATGCCTCCTTACATTCCACATAACTTTGGATAGCATAAGCAGATTTGACCGCTTGGGGCAGGTATTTAATATTTTTTAAAATTTTGCTCCAGTTTACATAATAAGAAATTGCCTGAAGGTTCATGACTCTATTCCTGACCAAAAAATTTTTTTTAAAAAAATCATTATTGCTTATATAAAGTTTTTCCAATTTCTATTTCCTTCACAGAATATTTTTAAGTTTGTGTGTGTTGAAAGTGTTGACACTGCAACAACAGCTCTCATTTATCACCATTTCGGCTGAGAATTTTGCCATATGTATTTTGGAATCAATCTTTAAGTGCTTATAGTATTACATGTGTTGAGCCTGTGGAAACATTAATGCATAAAGTTTAAAGTTAGTCACTGAAAAAGTAACAGCTCTGTTGTCTACAGGAATGGGCTGGTAGCAGACATGTGCCTACAAGTCACAGCCTCCCAACCAATGCTTAACTACAAAGGCACGGTATGATGCAGAGATTGTCTCCACTGTGGTATTTAAACATTCAGCTACCTTATAAGGCTACTGAAAAAGTTTACTGCTAAACAGATAGAATTGAAACATAAAAGTCAAAGAAAAAATGCTACAGACTGATCCTTAAAAAATAAAAAAGTCAGTTCCGGTTTAAGACCTAATTTCTGGAAAAATACTGTTCTCCTAACTGCTGTAACTTGAAATTTAATGAAATAAACAACTGGTAAGAGTTTTCCCTTAACTGTCCCTTAACTGTATGTTTGGAAATTTTTGAGTTTTCCTATTTTCATTACTACAGAAAGTCAGTATTTACATTATACTTTTACACATTAAATATTAATATATGCTCATTTATCTTGACAATTGTAATTTTAAATCTGTCCTGGGAAATACGCCTTATATTCATTGCTCTGAGAAACAAATGCTTTAAGTACTACTTTCATAAATCTTCTAGATGTGGACTTCCAAATTTTAAAAAATTCTATTTCCATCTAAGCCAGTTGTTTTCAAGCTTGGTATAGTTAAACAGCATTTCAAGTGCACTGCTATATGATTTTTTTTTTTAAACATTAAATATATTCTTCAGATAATTAACTGCTTTATTTCTTATGTGTTTTTATGGAAAATAGGGACCATAACAGATAATACTTGAGATACAGAGTGTACAGAAGAGAATATAATGCAAGAACATCATAGAAAGGAAAGCCCTTAAGATCAGTTCACACTCCTGGAGATGTGTTTTCTACTGATCCTTGCTTGATGGATCTCAAATCTTTTCCCTTTCTCTACAAAAACACTAGACCTGAATTTCGTATCTGCTTTAGTACAATGATATTTCATCTTCTGCCTTTCCAATTTAATATCAAAGCTGGAACTGGGTAATTCTTTGTCATTCCAGGATTCTAAAGAGACAGCAAGCAAGAATAAACCTTATAAGATAGTACATTGACAAAGGCAGCATTAAACCCTACTACCAGGATTATCTATGACTTTATCAAATGACATTTTGCATTGGAGTATCAGGGACAGACACTCTAAGGAAGACGGTATTTTCACAGAAACTTACTTGGCAAGGTAATAACATTATTCACATAAATAGCTCCCACAAGCAAGCTTACAGAGATCTCTAATAATCCTAAACAATATCTGCTTGACTATTTAATTTAAGCAGTTTAATACACTTGGGTTACTTGTCCTCTACAGGCTTAGAAGCAAAAGCCCATTTGCTCTCTTAAGCTTTATTTCTTACTCTCTTATCACTTCCTCCAAATCCCTATTCACCTAATAAAATAAGTGAACAAGAACACATAAATTCTCAACCATCTCTGTTCAAGTATTCAGAAACAGCTTCAATCCTAAAATTATCCTGTAATCTGTTTTCTATGGTTTTATCCCATCAATCTGTTCTTCCTTTATATTTTCTCACACTTACTTCATTTTTCTCTGAACTTATTCCCCAGGATAGATGGTTGCTCTTTTGTGTGCTACCACCAATTACCAGTTTTTGTGTGACATATATAGTCATATACACAGCTTTCTAGGTTTTAAAACTAGTCTGTCCTGCTCTATAGCTTACCCCCTGGCCTTTGAAAGAATCATTTTTCTAGACTTCGGGGAAATACAAAATGGATTGTTTTCAGCAAATCTGAGTCATAGAGAGTCTGAAGACAGGGAAAGAGAAAGAAATGAGAAGTACTACTCAACTAGACTGATTTTTGCCTTCAAACAGTAATGATGAACTGTTGGATAAATATCCTTGAGTGAAAATGTAGGTAACTCTGCCTTGGTAGGGGGTTTGGACAAGATAATCTCCAAAGGCTCCTTTCAACCTTAACTATTCCACAATTGTTTGAATGAGTTAAGACATAATTATGAAGACATTGTGTGAAAAGGATGGAAGCCAAGTGACTCCTACTTACTACAAAAGTGTAGTCACTGAGTGTACATGACAGATATACATGATGACATTATGAAATTAATCTACCACCCAACAAACCAAAGACCCCACCAAATAAACTGTGAAAGATGCACCTTATACTACAAAAGCATATAATTTAACAGAAAGATGGGTAAAACAGAATTCTATGAAACCTGAACTCATACACAGTAACAGTGCTTCTTCCCCACAAGAATGCCAAGAACTATGGCAAATAAGACAAAGGACAGCTTAAAGAATAATAAATCTTTGAGAATTAAGTTGCATTAGCTTGAGGTTCATTCCTAATATTTCCAAGACAGTAGGTCATCTTAAATGAATTTCTAACATTCACAAGGGTTTTTAAAAATACATCAAATAGCAATTTATGGATTTATCTGGATATTTAACTAACAGTTTTGAATAGGAGAGGAACCAGTCCCTGTGTCAAAAATTCACTTCTGAGGTATAAAAAGTAGCTAAACTAAGCCAGCTCTTTTAAAGTTGTGTAAGAAACACCCACAAATTGACCGCAATGTCAGCATGCCCTGAGTAACTTTTAAATATACTTACTTGTATCATCCAACTTAGTATCTCCCTTCTCTATAGAAATCTGTAGCCCTATGAAAGGTCTACTATAAAATGACATGATACATACAGAAATATTTAAAGAATATAGATTGTACCAATTTATTCCACGGCCTCCTTAGAGGCCAGCATCCCCTACAGACAGTTGCTGTAAGTACCATACCGATCATATCACTAAATTTTATAAAATAATTTTGCCATTTACCTGTCATTATATTCACAATATATTTTAGCAATTTCTGGCAAGCTTACAACAACTGTCCTCAACAAACTCTGTTTCCAAGTAACAAATGTGTTCCCCATCTTTGAGTGGTCCATCCTTAAACCATTCCTGCCACAAATCCTGACAATGATCAATAACTTTTGCAGCAAGCAACATCTACCTTTTCAATCTGTAATTTTATCCCACATTTTAGAGGAAAAAGATAGAAATAAGATAAACAATTCAATTTAGTAAAGTACCTTTTCTGTCACCTATACTTCAAACCACAAAGATACACCCCTAAACTAAGCTCAATGTATATTTAAAAGAAAAAGATAAATGTCTATGTGTTGTAAGCTTAACATAAACTTAATATACATGTATACATTCAAATGTTTTATGAATGTGCAGCCCTAAAATACAAGTATTTTAACAACATAAAATTGTCTAACCTAGTAGCAAAACACCAGTAACATGACACTGGTATTCATCAACTTAACGTTGCCACGGACAAAAGACAACATAATAGTAATGAGCTATCAACATTCCCAGGTGCCAGAACTCAAATTTATTTCCTAATCCATCTACTACTACCTCAGCAGGATCACACTGGACATGTTTGTTTATTTGATTTTATATTGTTCAGTTAGGTAGATTAACAATGATACTCTCCAGAGCATGTAAGATACAGATAATTAGAGCAAAAGTAAGCAGAAAAGGTATGAGAAGTAAAGAAGGATGAGGAGTTAATAATGGAAAAGGATACAAGGAACAAGAGAAAACAAAAAATAGGGAGAAGAAAAGACAGGAAGAGGTAGATGAACCTTCAAAAACAGGAAGACAAAAGAGAAGAAGAAAGTTCAATCTTCTTCCCTTATTTCGCTTCTCTCCTCCTCTGCTCCTTCACAACTTTTTTTTAAAACAGTTGTAACTAATGTATCTTAAACAGAAAAATCTAAAAGTATGATCTCATAATCTTCTGAGTTTCCAGAGACCTTAAATTTTTCATGATCTAAAAGGACAATGCCATTTCAGAATAAACATATTCCATCTAATACTCTTTACGTGAGGAGAAAAACCCTAAAACACCAGAAGTTAATATTAGTACATTTAGAAACAGGGAATTACAGCCACAAACAGACCTTAACTTTGCCCAAACTTCTGTATTCATCATTAACTCGCAGCTGAACATTCTGAATGTTCCATATACCTGATAATTAAAAGTATTTAAAAGTAGCATTACGTGTAAAAATAGTTTGAGGAAAAGAAAAAGAGGCAAGAGTATGATTGGAAATAAATTTACCTAAAAACCTGGGGAACAGACTAGCTGTGAGGGAGCTACATTCCAATTCCATCAGAGTTACATTTCAATTAAATGGAAGAGTAAACCATCTGTGGACTTTCTGACTCATCTGCTTGTGGAGATCAGGCTTAACAGACACAGCTTCTTTTGGTTACGGAAAAATGAGAAAAAGGAAAGTTGGTTGATACAGTGAAAGACCTCAGTGAGTGCAAAGGAAAACAAAACTTGACTTCAGAACTTTGTCAAAGGATGGTACAGGAAACCATTTAGACTTTTTCTTTGCTTTTGAACATGGGCTTTCCCCTTCCTCTTTTATATCCTGTTCCAGAATTAGACAAAGGAAAGAATTTGAATAACTATGCTGTAAAAATACTGTTCTAGAACATTTTAACCCAAGGAATCTGTTCCTGTTAAAAAGACATTGGAAGTCCTGGAGCTTGCCAGACATGCAGCAAGTGCAATACACAGTAGACAAGAACTTATGAAAAGTTTTAAGACATATCACCTAAAGGAAAGAATAACTCTAATGTCACATGGAGTATGGCTTTTCTTAATCAATGGTACCGTGCTTTATTGGAGCCTATTATATGTTTTAAATACCACTGTATAAACAAACATAAAACAACCGTAAAACCAGAATTCTGAATGCTCTTTAGAAGGTAAGAGGCTTCCCTAACAAACACAATTAACAACTGTGGGTTTGCAAGATTTCCATGTTTTAGAAAAGGTTTTGTTATAAGTTAGTATAGTTACCCCATAAGGGCCCCTTGTCTTGGAGTTTTCTCTTATCAGAAGTTGATAAGAGTTTCTGTGCCTCTCTGGTCTTTGCCCAGAGACTGTTTCTTATTGGTCCTTTCGCCATGATGTTCCCTGCCCATCCTCTCCTTCTTCCCCTGTCCATCATTAAGTTACTATCTTCAAGGTCCAGAACTTTCAAAGAGATTTGGATTCCCCTGAGACCCCTCCCCAAATTACCTTGATTTGTTAGTAGTTAGGTAATTCAGTTGGCATGTATTACTTTGCTTTGTTTAATTGGTTTGTAGTTTGTACCCACCCCTTGAGCCTGTCCTGGACAAAACCCCCCTGTAGCCTTTGTCCGAGCTCTCTCCTGAGGCATCGGGCAGGAGGTAAGGGGTTCCCCTGTGACCCCCCAATAAACCTCTGTTCCTCCCGACCCTCCGAGAGTCCCGTCTTTCACTTACACCACGGCCGTGACAGCAAAAGTCCAGGGGCTGCTGAGCCAAGACCCGCAGATCGATCCTGTTGTGGCATGTCGGAGCTGCCGGGTGGTCTAGCCGAACACTGGGCTGACCAAAGAGACACGCACTCCAACAACAACGAATATAAGAGATATAATTTTTACTAGGTGTCTAGGGATGGTCCAAGCTGGCCTCTTCCACTCCTTCTGCAGCCCCCTATATTCTTCATTCTGTTACAAAGTAAATTTTCTTACAAGGTAATTTTTTAATCTTGGATGTGCAATGTAATTAGACATATAAGAAAATTGTCACTACATGTATGTTCAAGTCTCTCACAGAGAAAAGACCTGGTTTTGTTCTAATGCTTTCCAAACAGTGTGTACCATCAGTGAAATAAAGCTTATCTCAGACTGTGCACTAAAAAAACCCTCAGAAAATAAATGGCTTACTAAGTTTCAATATGTATGAGATCATGGTTTCAAGATAAGTTATGAAATAAAGACCCAGTCTCCTGAAAGTAGTGACGCACAATCCTCTGCACCATGAAGAAATATGCCAGACCCTTGTCAGAATATCTCAATCTCAGTATCACTCACAAATAGCAAAGAAGAGGTTATACTCAGAGAAATCATCTAAAATAATCTACAATTTATCCCCCCTTTTTGCATCTCTTAAATTCTAAATCTGAAAAAAAAAAAAGATGACACCCAAGACACAGATATGAATACAAATAAAATGGCTATAGTAAGAGAAACTTTTTTTAGGCAACAGAGTAAACATTGTTGAGGTTGCCTTCAGAAATCTGATTGCCCAAAGCAAAATTCCAAGACAATACAGAAATCTCTCCATATTTATTTTACTTTTCATAAATGTCACATTTAATATAAAGCTGTGCAATGTAATTGCTTTTTTTCCCATCAAAATGATACACTTTTAGTTCAAATTTCCTTTTTTGAAAAGAAGAACAAACGCTTCAGGAGATAACATATTCCAATAAACCTGATATTAACAGTCATAGAATATGAGAATGGCCTGTTTTGGAAGAGACCTTGAAGATCCTCTAGTTAACCTCCTGCTGTGGGTAAGGAATACCTTTAATTAGGTCAGGTTGCTCAGAGCTCCATCCAACCTAGTCTTGAACACTTTCTGGGATGGGGCCTCCACAACTTCCCTGGGCAACTTGTTCCAGTGCCTCACCACCCCCACAGTAAAGAATTTCATTCTAATATCTAATCTAAACCTACTCTCTTTCAGTTTGATGCCATTCACCCTTTCCCTGCCACTACACACTCTTGCAAAAAGTCTCTCTTCATCTTTCCTGTAGGCTTTCTTCTGGGTAGTACTGGAACACTATAATTAGGTCACCCCAAAACCTTTTCCAGTTCCTTCTCCAGGAACAAACCAAATTCCCTCAGCCTTTCCTCAGAGGAGAGGTGCTCCGTCCCTCTAAACAACTTGGTGGCCCTCCTTCAGACTCTTTGCAGCAGGTCTCTGTCCTTCCTGTGCTGGGAACCCCAGAGCTGGATTCAGCACTGTGGATGGGGTCCCACAACAACAAAGCAGAGGAGCAGAATGACCTCCCTTGACCTGCTGGACACACTTTTGATGCAGCCCAGAACATGTTCTTTGACGACTACATTTACCTTTCCCTTTTTTCCCCCCCAATAAAATATTGAAATATTCAATTCTGTAAGCATACAAATGTTTTAAAAGGAACACTGCAGTGCTTTGTTTCAAAAAAATGTGTTGTTCTGTGTGCCTACAAATGGCACTATTATGTAAAGAGACTCTGATTAGCTTGAATCAGGCAGTGGAGGAATTCTAGAGCTCCTGAAATAAACTGAAAACAGACTCCAGCTGTGCTGCTGCACCACTTTACTGCTCATTTCTAGCTTAGGAATCTTTACACTACACCACAAAGTACAGCACAAAGCACGCTGCTTCTCTGGGAAACTCCCAAACATAACAGGTTTTTATTCTTGTCAGACGGTCCAGGTCAGTGTCCCCAACAGAGGTACACAGACAGAGCCCCTTCCAGTTCTACGCATATTCTCACTTCCACCCATGAGCATTCATTCCCTTGCCAAACAGCATTATAAGGATGGCCTCGAGCAGAAGCTGAAAGCTGCTTGTGTGGCACTGGACATGGAGCTGCTTCAAGAGGATGAAGAAGGAAGGACATGAACCCCGTAAGGGAAGGGGGTGGGAATGGGGACACCTATCCAAAAAGGGCAGGGAGGCAGCTGCTGACTGCTTCTGAGAGGGTGAGGAAGGAGGAAGACAGCCTGCAGGCCACCAGAGCTTCCCAAAAGCTCAGCAAAGCAACATGGCTGCCCATGCTGCACTCACGCTGCGCACAGAAAATACACCATGTTCCTGCTATCAAAGTTAAAGCCATTCCTTGGAAAATTCAGTCACTAAGACAACAATGTGTATCATATGGAGTTAATTGTAGCCATATAAAAGCTGGAAAATCAGAGTGAAGGCTTCTCATTCAGCCTCCTGTGTGTCCTGTGAAGGCATTGAGCACTTTACAAAGATCAGGAACTGACTTCTGTCCAATTTTAAAGGGAACAGCTAGAATTCAAGTTTTTTAAAAGCTTGCATAAAATTCAGTGGATAAACTGAATACAGAAAAACAAAAAAAGAAATTGGTATTTAATTTTAACATCCCAACCTTTCAGAAAAAACAATGGAATGCTTCCACTGGATAAATACTTTATACACTGTGCTGTATATAATACTGTATACTTTATTCTCACCTTGCTTTCTTCCTGGTTCTGTAGCTTCTGTCTTTATTTCAACCTGCATAACCCTTGATTATTTCATGCATACTGCCTTGCTTGCCATTAAGAGTTCTTTCCTCTTTATTTTTATTTGATTTTATTGACTATTTCTCTGACACTAATTGCCACATTTTTCACCAATGCCTTTTAACTACTTACCCTTTATTTCTGATGGCTATGCACTCACAATAAAAGTAACATATAATATTCATTATTTATTCAAACTAACTTAAAAAGACGACCTTATCTGCCTCCTTGTTCATTCTCTCCATATTTATAATTGATCTGCATCATCCTTTAAGGCAAAGGTTTGATGTAGTTTTAAAAATCTATTATGCTCTCACTATGGTTAAAAGTAGACCAAGCCTGATGAAATGAAATTAAAAGGTCTTTTCATAAGAAATGCTGTTAATGGATTAATATCATAGAACACAGTGATGCATAAACTGCACAAATTAACACTGTTAAAACAAAATGCAATTTTTGTGGTCAGGAAGATTTAAAACTGTTTTTCTCAGTTTTTTCAAAACTCAAAAAGCAGGCTCCTAAAAATTGCTTACAAGTTTTAAGATGCCATTTGAATTTCCAGACCTGCAAGAGAAAAATATAGCCGAACATTCTATATTCCCCTAAAATGACTATTAGAGTTACTAGTTCAACAGCATTCATGCAGAAAATTTCAAAATGCAACTGAATGCCAACCAAAAAAGCAGTTTGAAAAATCCCAGTTCTGATAGCAAGCTCCAAAGCTTGCTACTCATTGTCATTTGGCAAGGGCTGGCGAAATTCTGGCAACTTTTACAGAGCTCACCGGTCATTGAAGTTATGCAACATAAGCTACTAGACTTTTATCTAAGACTAAAGATGTAAAATGGGGGGAAAACAAAACACAGCTCTAGAATACGTATGCAAAGAAAATATTTTTTTCTTTGTGAATTATGTGGAAGATTACTATTTATATTAGACCACAAGTCTATCAATAAAAGTGGGAATCTCTCCTGCCAAGTCTTCACAAAAGATCAGGACAAGATTGATATCCTGTGTAATTATTAACACTAAGAAATTATTTTAAAAATAAACCCATAGTGGAAATAAACATCTGCTATGATAATAGTCTTTGTTCTCCTTTTGTGAAAGAGATGAAACTGTTTTCTATTCCTTCCACCTGTTTAGTCAATATAAACCAATAATTATTGTGAAAAATTGAAACAGATGGAAGAAATGGGAAACAGTTTCATCCGTTTCAGAAAAGGAGAAAGAAAATGAGGTAGAATCCACTTCTAAAAACAGAAAAGGGTATTAAGAAAGTGCTTCTGAGAACGACCACACAGTTACACATGTAGTAAAACCATGCAGAAATGAAATCCCCAGAGATGCTTCACGATCTTTAAACAAAGCAGATGATCCATCCTTTCAAACTAAATCTATTTGACAAGTGTGGTATATGGAGTTTTTTTTATTATTATTATTATTTTGTATTTTGGAAAAATAGTTGTATGAGTATGAGGTCTGTAAGAGGCCTGGTATAAAAATAATGGAGTGCTGTCAGAGACAAGTTCATATGTGCTGGTATGTACTGGTGGTTTGAATAAGAGAAGAACTTACAAAAACTCACCTGCTGCTATATACAGGATTAATCACAATAAAAAATCCTAACAGTCTGCCTCAACCACCACCTCTGAACACTACACATACTATTCTTTGGCACTATATGTGTAGCAGACAGCAGCAAGAGTACACTACTTTTGCATCACTGGCAGCATGAATAGCAAACCCACATGAAAAGAGCTCTTGCATATGCCTGAATATCACAGTAACTCCTGGGGGGGGAAAAAGAGGACAAGACAAACTCTTACTGCACGGGACAGAACAACTTGCTGAGCATACAGGTGGGCATTCCTATCTAAGAAAATGATGTCTTTTCTTACCTTAAATAAAAATTTCCAGGATAAAACCTGAAGTACAACAGGCAAATTTAACATAACAACAATGCAGTGACACGACATATTCCTTATTCATTAATCTGAGTTATTCAGAGCACTGTACACAGCTTTTTTTATTCACTAGATCCAACACAACACTTAATGAGGTCTGACTTAATTTCAAGCCAAAGACCTTGTTTAGTGCAGAGACCTTATTTATTGCTAGTTTCCACTAATAACTAAATGGAGGTGTTGTTATAACCCACTCTGCCTAATGATACAAGATTTAGATTTGTTTTTTATGTCCAGATAGACCCTGAATTAAGACTGACATATTTGTGCCTGAAACACTTACAAAACTTTAGAGATGCATGCCTCCCAGGGACAGGATGCTAAGGTGTAGAGATGACTGGATTTGTTTGGGTATTTATACTCCTTTCTTTCTTTTAGTGGGTTGAGAAGGTGTTGATAGCCAAACATGCTACATGGGGCTGTGTGGATACACAACAAAGTAAGGATGAAAAAAAAAAGGGGGGAACAAAAGAAAAAGAAAATCAAGTTCTTTGAAATGTGTTACTGGTAGAAAACCCCTGAGAGTCAATATAAACTTACTCAGTTTATTTTTAAAAATATGAAACTGGACAACTTTAAGCTGCAACATCTACACAGACCTGCAAAGTATTTATCTTAGAGTCTGCCTTGAAGAGTTTGTAGTCCTCATATGCAGTCAGTCATTACATCTCAAGATTGCTATTAGAAGGAACAACTACTCTGACACTTGCTTCTTGAAACTAATCCAGAAAAACTGCAGTGCATGCTGTGTGATTTAAGCACATACACTGGGAAACACTTCAGAATCTGGGATAACTTACTTGACATTCTTTCTGTGAATCCCTTTTCCCTTAAACTCCCAGAGCTCAAAGTACAGATCATTTAAATTTATATAATAATGTATCTTTAACAGCGTGGTCTTCTTTGAAGGTATCACATGATAGACCATAGATAAAACAGTGAGCCTAGACTTAACAAGCAATGTGACAATGTTCATTGTGTCTGAAACAAAATACAAAAATATGGCTCCATACTTAAAGGCATATGAAATGGGTCATTACTCCTCTAAGTGTTAGATAGTTCCTAATTAACTAACTTCTTACCTACTAAAACAAAACTGAATGAACAGCCATTTCTGATTCATTCCAGAATAAGAGCACCTCCAAAGGGACTGTAAATGGCTTTTTTCAAATTCCAGTTTGAGTGCTTACTTGGATTCACCCTCACCCAAAATTAGCTAAATAAGTATTCAAGCTTTCAAATCAAAAATAACAGTGCTTGTATACATCTTCACAGATTTTAATAACAAGAAAGAGTTTATGTTCAAAAACTTCTGGAGAACCCACTACAGAAGACAAAATTGTTAACATAAACTTAAATCATTTTTACAAGATAAGCTTTGGCTAGCCACAAAGGTTCAATGTGAATTCTTTTCCTTCTGCTGCAGCTAATTTCTCTCAATTTCATGATCATGTTTTTTTCCATAGTATTATTACTTTGCCTAATCAAACAGAAAATGTAAATCAAAATTTCCAACCACAAATTTTTAGGTACCAAGTTCTATTTCGGCTCCCGTCTGCTGTTCTGTTTCTCTAAAACCCAACTTTGATTTTTCCTAATAAGATATTTCTAACATCTGTTCTCTTACATCACTCATAGCACTAACCTATGGGTTGTAAAAATGGCACAGATACATGAATTTTTGTCTACCAAAACTTGGTAGACTCCAATTTTATTTGAAGCCATTTGTTTTGCTTTGTTTTCCCATGTCTTCTTTTTTTACATTTTTTAACAATTTTTCCCTTTTAGGACTTTTATATTTTTATCCCAGGAATTCTTGTCACTCACTCATACTCATTTTCTTTACATCTCTTCAATGTGCTTTCACCATCTCTAGCATAATTTCAGCAATTTTTTAAACTCTTAAAGCCTATCCAGTACTGAAGTGCCTCTATTCAACAAAGAATTCGGACATATATGCAGTACATAAACCATCTTCCCAACCTCCTCTCATAAACATCTATAAAATCTTCACTGTTTCCTTCGATTCATTTCAACTACTTCTATCTGTAGGCTCTTAAATAATATGTAGCCTATGCTTTCTTTCAAAGCAGTTAAAAGGATGGGCAAAGTGTTTACGATGATATGGGTAAGGATACTGGAGTCTGTCCCATCTCTGTAGTGAATTTCAAACATGAAGAACATATGAAAAGTACAAAACACATTCTACTTAAAAAAAAAATACAAAAAAACCAAAACAAAGCAAACCACAAACAAAACCAGAACCAACAACAAAGAAACAACAGTTAACAAAGCATTTTAAAGCTCTTCAGTATGCCTTGATGAATGAAAACATCTATTACTAGGCCACTTAATCCGAGGAAATACATTCTTCAAAAACTCTTTATCTCTATTATTACTGCTACAATTAATTCGAGTGTCTCAATACCAGAATCACAGAATTGCTAGGGTTGGAAGGGATTTCTCTAGACTATCTAGTACAATCCCTGTTCCAAGGCAGGGTCATCCGCAATAACAAAAACTATTTGTAACTTTTATGTCTAAAATAAAATCAAGCATTTCTATTTTCAGAATTAATGCAAAAGCATTATACTGAAATTTATTCACAAATTCTTTTGTCCATATTCTGTACTGATTCTAATAAAATTATGACCCACACAAAATCTGGACAGTTCTAAAAACAAATTTAGCAATCTGTCATGTCCTCGAAAAGCCATTCAATGTTGCACCGCAGCCAACAAAACTATGCAGTGACACTGCATGGCATCCACCAAAAATTGTCCAGAGCCACACAAAAAGCAATATATTTTTAGTGCCTAAAACACAATGAAAACATATGTCATTATGACCACATTTTAAATTTTGCTTCTTTTAACTGCTAAAAAACAGAGAGGAAGTCAACCCAGGGCCCTTCATCCCAATTAATGGCAGAAGTTGCCTGACACTATCAGACAGCCCTAACTCCCCTCTTTTTCAAATACACACCTCTGACTCTCATTTTGAGCCACCAAGACCAACGCATTTTCTGTTCTCTAGAGGAAGAAGGAAGGCAGCTTTGGTTCTCCTTTCTTCAGAAACCCAGGGGAGGCAAAACAGCATTAGTGGTAAAGCTAATACCAAAGCATATTTTTTCAGTAAGTAAGATGGACAAGCAGCTTTCCCATTCTCTCTTCAAGCACATGAAGCTTTGCTGGGCTTAAGGGACCTACCATGGGCTACCATGGGTTTATTGAGCATGAATCTGATAAAGGCAAAGCAGGATCATCCTTTCTCTCAGAGCTATGTTTTTCTCAGTATGTCTGATGACTCATGGATTGTCACCATTTGAATTACACTTTCCAGCTCTTCTATAGAAACACAGTGACTAAAAATACATGCTTTTAATAAGAGCTGAGATTCTGCTACAGTCACATGGCTCTCCAATTAGCCCATTCTCCCTTCATTCTGTTTCTTAAAGGCTTGGTGAACTGTAACTCTCTGTTTGTGACATCAGGCTCATTTCCACAGCAACCAATTGAATTATCCCCCAAATCTTTATAATAAGAATAAGCAACAGGAACAGATGAACTCGCAAGAAACAAAAGCTTCTTACTGTTTACATGCACATGTCCATAGAAACAACCAAACAATAAAGGAAAAGAAATATGGAAGATACATAGAAACACAGGAAATATAACAAAGGCACAATCAATGTTTACATATTTTACAGTGTATAAACAGACATTCAGTAATTTGATGACCATATGTCAGATCTGTAACAGATACAATATATGTTCAATGCCAGTAACAGCTGATGCTGCAACACGAGGTGTTACTGACGGGCACCATGTATGCAGCTTCAATTCCAGAAAACGTCATTGCTTTTGACCAAGGAAATAAAGAGCAAGGTGAGATGACACCATTTGCCTTTCAGAACTCAAAGACCAGCTACTAGCTACCACCTATAATGAAAACCTCAGCCACAGAAACCTGAAAACGCCTCTCACAAGAAAAGACTAAGGGAGCTGGTCTCCTGCTCAGCCTCATTCACCCACTCTGTGATCCTGTTAACAAGTGTTTCTGTTTTGATTTTGTAAGAACTCTTTACACTTGCTTCTTGCAACAATACCCTTGAAAAAGGAAATGCCAAAGTCATTAACTTTTACCCTAAAGACTTTCTCATAATTCCCTTCTTTTACAACTATATTATTTAAGAACCTTTAAATAATAAATCTCTACGTCTAAGAGTTAACACAGGCCCTGATCTCATTGCAAGAGCTAGAGTTCTGACTAACTTAATCATCCCCAGGTACTGAAACAGCCACTGTGCCCTCAGCAGAAACACTGGAAACTTAGTGGCATAATCTAGAATATAATATGATTTCCTGAAAATAAGGGACTAACAGTGTCCAGTCTCAGCACAACAAATTCAACATCTGTACTGAACCAGTATGTATTGAACTACTGTGTTTCACTGCTCAGCAAGACTGAGCAAACCTTACAGTCTTCCCCAGGTGTTGTCATTGGTGTCTCTTCCCCACTCTCCCAGATGAAGCCAATGTGAAAGAAGGTTGCAAGTAAAGCATCATCTTGTAGTGAGATCATCAAATGCTTCTGATGACGGGACAGTGTCCTATTCATCACACGGAAAGCATCTCCATGCCCAAATGAGGTGTTTGTAACAAGGACAGCTTTTTCTAATGGTGTTTTCTCTCTGGAATCTGGGATCAATCTATTGAATAGCCTGAATCATTTTTTTTCCTTCTTCACTTCCTTTAACATTCCTCCCATATGAGACCTAAATACGTATATAACTGTGACACTTAAACTAGCTTTCCTAAAATAGACAAACCAAGTGTGTTAGCACTAGCACAACTGAGACCATTTGCTTCCTAATACTTTAGTTACCCCTAAATGAAACTTACAACTTTTGGAGCCATCATAATTTTGACTCTACCAATCAAATTATTCAGGAACCAGAGGCAGCTCTTTAGGAAGGAAATTGATGCTAAAAACAGCTGGTGCTTCACTGAACTAATCCAAGTCTGGACCAACTTGTAATCATTTTCAAAATCTTTGAATTACAGGTTTACTCTAACAAACCTGCCTTCTCTGTTTTTACTAAATTAACTAATTGTTAGCAGTCTCCAGTCACAGCACACAGAAGCGACAGTTATTTTGAATTTTGCTGACTATAATCCCTTTAATTGGAACTCTTGAACAAATCATATACTCCAAGAGCATCTTCTGTTCTGCAGAGGCAGAGTCTTTTCCAGCCTTTACAATTCTATGATTCTGGGGGATTTATAAACAGAAGATTTGTCCCAATTTTGCCAGCTGATAGTAACAATCATAAATTCACTATTTTATGCTCTTAAAACATGTCTCCCTGCTGCTGACATATGAAGTTTCTTGCAGTTAAAAGACAGGAGAGGATCCCTGTAATTAACTAAGACATGAACATAATACTGTAATAAGATACTCCAAGTCACTCAATGTGACTGCTTTGTGCTGTTACTATGTTCCACTCAAAGTTCTACAAAAGCCACTATTTCCTAAAGGAATGCTTCAAATTAGAACATATAGCTGCCTGAGAGGGACAAAAATGTAGTTAAGTGCAGCTGCCTTTGTCACAAAATAAAGAAACTCCTGAATAATAATTTCACAGTCCCTTTAACCAAGGCAGAGTTAGAACTCTTCTGCATCATTCCTTTCCCTATATAGTTTATACCTGAAACAAATTGGATGTCCTTCTTCAGTATGGGCGTGGAAGCAGGAAACAAGCTCTGCATAAACAAGTGTCCCACCTGGTAGACATAAAAAGGTTCCTCCTTACTCACAATCGTGGACAGAGTCAATATGATACTGCTCACCACTGGCAGGCTAATTGGAGAATTGATCAGCTTCTGTTTGCTTAAAAACACAACTGCTAGTCACCACTAGGCATTTATCATGGCAGAAACACTAAACGTTTTATCTCATTAGAACGCCCACCTCAAAGATCCAGAGCGTATTGTATTATTGCATGCTTATCAGCTTTTTTTACTTCAGAAATGCTCAATCCATCATCCCTATCTTATACTCTCTTTAAGACCTAACACAGAAACCCTCATTAGAGAAAGGAAAGAAATCCGCTAATACTTCTGGAGATCGTATTGGTGCCCAGCTTTCAATCTCCCACAACAACTTTATCTATAGTACAATCTTCAGAGGTCAAATCTCAACTATGACTGGTAAAATGAAAAATAAATTTAAAACTTTGTATCTTCTCTATTCAGCTGAACGCAAGTCAAAGTCTGATCTAATATCCTCATTAGTGAAGACTGTATGTAACAGTCATCCTTTGGACAGAGTTCAGGGCTTTTTAACACTAAATCTGACTAGAGCCTAAAATAATATGTAACATTCCTAACCCATTTTCTCTAAATTGATGCATAGGAATGTGCTCA
Organism: Trochalopteron elliotii; assembly: GCA_024734555.1. Lineage (NCBI taxonomy): Eukaryota > Metazoa > Chordata > Aves > Passeriformes > Leiothrichidae > Trochalopteron > Trochalopteron elliotii. The sequence continues at coordinate 3,352,442 of JANPWX010000215.1, forward strand.
AAGGATTTAAATTCACAGATCTGAAGAAAAAAATTACAGTGTTGTATCAATATGCATAGTCCATAGTTCATCTCTCAGGAGAACTAAACTAAGAGGCCCTCTAAACCACTGAGTAGTTTTCTCCACTCCATTTTCTCCTACTTAGATTTTCAGTTCTCGATCACGGATTTAGGGTAAGGATTCAGACTCTACAAATTATTAACTGGTCCCTTTTTCTGGCCATTCTACCCCCAACAGGCCTTGCATGCAAAGACTGGATCTCTCACTAGACCCATTATCTTCCTCCATGAAGTTCTCCCAAGTGCATGGGATATCGTGCGGGCAGAGCTGGCAGACTCCACGTTTCAGTCAGGCTAACAAATTCTGTCAAAACTTTTTGAGAACCTAGTCACCTCCATCCTTACTAATGGTAACAGAAACATCATAATCCTAAAATCCAATACTGGGGGTAAAACTATTTTCAGTAATCACCAGTGATATTCTCTCTCCACTTTCCACAGTCAAAAATAGCTGTTTTTTTCAAATTGTGTCTGATGAGGCTCATTCCCTCATTAGAATTAGCACAATTCCATGTAGCACTAGAAGACTGGGATCTCTGAGGGATTGTGTAATGGTCCATAGCTATTGGTGACCAGCTGCCACATATATGAAGTTCCCTGCAGGTTACCATTTATGCACACCGTAAAAGATAGTATTTCCCTCTGTGAGGACCAAACCCACTCAAGAGTCTCCGACAACTTAACTTTGAACCAAAACTTTTGCTGACCTTCCAGTTTTTCTTCAGTGATCTTTTTCACAAATTCCTCCTTCCTGTTCCCCCATAAAATTGTTTCACTGTCTAGCTCTTGCAGTAGCTATTGATGCTACATCAAAAGATGCTGCAGCTGCTGATGCTGTTTCTGTTCTCACAGTCATTTCAGTAGCACTCCAACATCTATTTCTATCTTCTGTCTGTGACAGTCTGCCCAAGTTTTCCTCCACCAGCCTGGGAAAAAATCACTGCCAAAGTTTTGCAAAAAAGTTTTTTTCAGGCTCTTTCCTCAGGGCACGTTTTGTTGACAAACTCAAAAGGACAACACAAAACCAAGCTATTTCCCCAGAGTGCACATGCTGCCAGAGCTCAGAGGTCTTTTTCTCCTCCTACTGAGTGAAGAGCTTCCTTTTTTTTTTCCTTTTTTAATGCTTAGCTGATTCATGAAATAGTCTTGTTTTAACTGTTTCAAATCCCTTCAATATTTCCCCATTTGCTTTTTTCCTCTAAGCCCCTTTTAACATATAATTTGGACTAAAACAGGCATAAACTTTGTTTAATAAAAAGGAGATACACCATTCATTTAATAAAAAGGATTAAAAAAAAAACCCTGTTCAAACTAATCCAATTTACCATACAGATAATAATCACAATGAAGCTATTTATATTGCTTCTCTCTAATGCCCTTAATATTCAAGCTCCTGTTTGGAGTAGCACGGAATGGCACATATCAGTGTATTACACAATCATTTAGGTTGAAAAATACTTCAAGATCATCAAGTCCCACCTTTGACTCATCACCACCTTGTCAACCAGACCATGGCACCAAGTGCCACATCCATTCATTCCTTGAACACTTCCAGGTGGGGTGAATCCACTATTGCCCCGGGCAGTCTGTTCCAATGTTCAACAACCCTTCCCAGGAGAAAAATTTGTTGTCCAACCTGAACCTCCCCTGGTGCAGCTTGAGACTTATAAGCTTTTGTCCTATTCAGTGACAGCTTTTGTCCTATTGCTGGTCGCCTGGGAGAGAAAGTCAACCCACACCTGAATACAATCTCCTTTCATGAAGCTGAAAAGAGTGATAAGGTCACCCCTGGGCCTCCTGTCCTCCAGGCTAAACAACCCCAGCCCCCTCAGCTGATCCCCATACAACTTACAAATACATATCTGGTACCATATAGTTTGGAGGAAACTCCTTCTGCCTGAAATGTCCTGCATGTACCTTACTCTATGCAATGACACTTTTATGCAGAAAAATCCCTACATCTTTTCACCTTCCTTTCCCACAGCCAGCACTGATTATGAAATCTAAAGGAGAAAAAAAATTCTTCTCTGAAGTGCATTTATTTCCCTAGAATCTTCAGGATTTACTGTGGGCTACATTACTGTTGTTGTCATTATTGACACTATTATATAACAACACCACCAGTTATCCCAGGTTTTTTTTCTTTTCACCTATTCTTCTGAGGCAATTTAAAACCAGGAAAAGATGTAATGCAAAATGTGTTCTACTGTTCTATCTTCGGAACAAGAGGAGAGAGGAGATTTTTAATTTGACTGGGAAGAAGGACATAGAGGAACTGTCTTTGGAAATAATCATTCTTCCAAAACCACACATATGCATATTAACTGCAAAGTGCCAAGTATTGGGTAACATACTCTTTGGACTTTAGAAATATTTTTTTTGTTAAGTAATATTTAAGCTGTTCCAAAAAATTCATTGAAGCCCCAAATATTTAATATGGCAGGCAGATAAAGAAGGGTCCTATGCTGAAAGCATAAAATTGCCTTGACTTGAGCACAAAAATAATTCAGTAGGAAAAAATTACATACTCCTTGGATTAATTCACAGAAGATATTCACTTACTATGAAGTTCTGAGTGTTGCTTAGAAGGAAATACTTTGTGATAAGAAACAAGTGGTAGAGAACTCATTCTCTTTTGCTTTCAGTTATATTTATGGAAACTGAGAAAAGCTATTATATATTCAAGAAAGAATTTCTGCATTCAGGGTTTGGGTTCACCAACAGTACAGCTGGATAAAGCACTGAATCGTACTGTAACTATGTGAAGAAGAAAACAAGCAGACAAGATGTGGTAGGAACTTCTCAAAGTGATTACAAGGACACCATCTGCACACAGAGCTAGGAGCAGACCTTGTTTAACAGTACTTGCCAGAGTAGACAGACTATCATCAAGCTCACAGAAGATCAATAAAAAGAACTACACTGAACTAGAGCAAAGTGTCTTTCAGCCAGAAAGTGAAAAGCTCCTTCTCAGAGTCCTTCTCATGTCCTTCTTGGAGCACTAGAATCCACAGGAGTAGTTTAAAGGGCTTTATACATTGAAAGATCCACACACCTACTTTGGTGACTAAAAAGGGAATTTATGCTCTAAGTCCAAGACAGTTGGATCTATAATGTCCACACTTATATGAGTTATACATGCACATATGACTCAACTCTGGATGTATTTATTATCTGTGCAGTCTGTATCTAAATATAGTTTGAGATTTTCTTTGCATGACTAAAGTCAATTGATGCCAAGAAAAGCAGCTCATCCAGGTGCCACCTGAGTTCTGTTTCTATGTAAAGCTAAGAAGAGGCACTTAATCTGTCCCTTAAAACCTGTGTGGACCCATTTCTCCCTTCTTCTTGGAAACCCTAACACTTGCAGGTGTGACTGATTTCAGTAAAGTCTGGCAGGAAGTTTTCTTCATAAAACAGGTAGAGGTGAGACAGGCTTGCTTTCCAGATAAGGGAAAGATCACGGATATGGTTTCAGACTGAGCTTCAACCTCAAAAGCCTCAAACCCAAACCCCTCGCTCCTCCAAATGTGCCCTGTCTGCTATGCAGCAGAAAAGTGTCATCCCTTTCTATACCGGATCCAAACTAAGGTTTTCAGACTGGCCAGCTGGTGTGTGCTCCTGCCCGGAGCAGAGGCTGTCACCTAAGTAAAACACTGTGTCACTTTGTAGCCAGCTTATGCTGAGGAGACTCAGCCTCAGAAGGGAACTGTGCAAGGAGTTTGTTCCTAATCAAAAAGTCAATATGCAAAAAATCAGCAAATGCATTTTAAAGAGAATACTTTCGGCATGAATACACACATGAAGTGCCTAAAATGGATGAGCAAACTTTCTTAACCAAATTTACTTAGGCTCCAAAGCAGAAATCTAAATCCCCCTGTACTTCAGAACTTCCTACTGGTTCTAGCACTGGCTCAGCACATTCCTTCTTCCCATGCACCAGCTAAAGGTATCTGTTCTGTATCAACGAAGAACTGCACCCAGGGGAAAGGCCCACACTGGAGAAGTTTGTGAAGGACTCTCTCCCATGGAATGCACCTCACCCCTGAACATGGGAAGAGAGTGACAAGTGATAGAACAGTTTGCTGAGCAACTGGCATCCTGCCACAATCAACCCAACACAGATGTATGAAAGTAATATTGATTTCCAGTGATCCTATTAGGCAGAAGCGACTATCAGCCACTAAGAGTATGATCCAAGGCAGATGGGGTTTTTGGTAGACTATACTCTTTGTTCTAGTACTCTAGTACTAGCATAAGCTGTAGCTTGATGCAAACTAAAATAGAATTTATAAATATTGTATTTTTTTAAAATTCAAGAAAGTTAAAAACTTCCACAGTTAAAATAATGTTGCAATTTAGGTAAGGTAAGTAAAATTTCTACACCAAACTAAAAGGCAGAGCAAATGAAGAGTCTGCATATAAGAGGGTGAATGTAAAACAAATCACCTCTCTATGAATTCCCTACTTTTTCCACAGTCCTGCAGTGAAACCCACTCCTTAGCACGAGGCACAGCTGGGTGCTCATCACCATCACTTGTTAGTGGACACCTGCCACAAAGCCAAACCTCCCTGCAGTGTCACCTTCTGACACCCAGATCACTCTTCCATCCTGCAGGAGAACCACTCGTACTTCAAGTTCCATGCTGGAGAAAAATGAGCAATGCATTTTTTTTAACTGAGGACTTCTGTTGTTTAGGGTTTTTATTACTACTAATTTTAATTTTTAAGTGAATCGAAGTCTACCAAGTCACCAAATTTCATGTGGTGATTTTCAGTTCATTGCTGTTCCAAGTTCAACAAAGACAATGAAATAGCAAAGCAGTCATATATTCAAGCTTTACAAGATTCCATATAACTTAGTTATTTAGTAATGAGTAAAGATATCTGCTGTCACTACCTTTTGAACCTTGCCATGTTACAAAAAAAAAATCAAATTCAAAAATATTGGTTCCAATATTTTTTAAACTGCCTTTTAAAATCTTAGATCACACACTTAAAGATATTGTTTTTCAGTCATTTCGTTAAATTAAATTGGACAGCCCAGAAATTCAAATTAAGGTCCATAACCAGGGTTTATTCCTTTGGCATTATACATGAAAAATTATATACTATTAATTTTTTTTCTAATTGCCTCAGAAATTGAACTTTTTCCACAATAATGTGTCACATTTCACACTTCCAGAAAACTAACATCCTTTTGTTACAGAGGAGCAGAGGAAGCTTGAAAGACAACATATCTTTCTTTAATGCACACACACAAACCTGAACACAAACATATTTAAGCAATTTCCCTGACACCAACAGTTCTACTAAAACAATGGTTACGTGCAAGAAGTGCTGGAGGAGCAAAGGGAAGTCAAAAGCAAAGAAATATCTTAAATGTCTTTTTTTTCCCAGCAAGGAAGGCAAATGTTTAGGGCAAAAGGCTTAAGTTATAAGAATGCATAGGGAAAAAAAACCCCACATAACTTCCTATCTCTATTAGAAATCTTCAAATCAGATATTGAAAAAAAAATTTAAAAAAACTCTTAAAAATATTTTCCCAGGAAGCAGTAAATATTCTCAAAAGTGATTCTTTAAACTGCTCTATTACATTTACTATTTATTTGGTGATGTAATTTAAAACAAACAAGATTATTCATATAAAAATATGAAATACAGAATCTTCTCCACAATTGTCTCACAATTTTTTCACAATTGCGAAAGTAATGAATCATCAATACAAAACCTGGATGCTTTCTAAGCTGTGAATAGCATCAATAATACAACAGTTTTATATTCTGCATTCAAAATATTCTTTAATTTTTATTTAGCCATAAAATTAAATATTTTTAAAATTACTTACATTCTGCATATTTCTGAAGCTGAGAGAACTCTCCAGGGCTAAGGTTAACCCACTTCTCCTGGCTCGTCATACTGGCAGTGAGGGTTCTCCTTGTGTATCAGAAGAGTATTCCTTTTGACCTACGTGTTATAAACTCCATAAAGATTTTTAACTTCAGTTCACAGTGTCTGGAGAGTGCTGAGATGGCATCAGTCTGTGTGGATGAATTTTTTGATGTTTTGAACTATTCCAAATGCATTGGTTCAGTGGCGAGTTACAGCACTGTTAAAAGAACAAATATTAAATGTCAGAATAAATACCAAATATACCAGAATAAAATACAAAATATTAAATATCAGAATATACCAGTCTTCCTATGGGAATACTTGTAACTAATAAATATTTTCTCATATATAGTTTTGTTCAAAATATTTCCATACCGTATTTGTCTGTAAATAGTTTTATATGTATTTCTGATTTTTTTTTTAATTCCAAATGCTTATGTGCAGCATTCACTAAAACTTATCAAGTGTTTATGATCAAATGTATCTGGAAACACTTTATGGAGGTGCTCCCAATTTAGTAAAAACCACTGAAATAGTAGATACTATCTTATCAGTAAACTTAGTTCCTTATGATTTTAAAATTTAATTTCTGTAACTGGATTTGTACCCAATTATGTTGTTATATGACATAATTGTCAGAAATGCCATGAAGCTTCTAACTATCCATGCCAAAAATGAAATTGATTCTGCAGTTTGCTGAGAAGTTCACGTAAGAGCTATACAAATATTAAGTATTCTAACAAAATAGTAGGTGTTTGATTTCTAGAACATCACAACATTGCTGGTCACTAGTGAAAATCAAATATAACTGTTGGTACCATCACAAATCAGTTCAGGAAAAAAAAAATTCAAACTGTGTGTGCCTTCTCATCCCAGTTTTATGCAGTTTCCACCTCTATAGGACAGAAAGTAATGCATCACCAACATCACTCCTAGAACAACACATAGGCAACTTTTCATCTAATTTTAGCCATCTGAGAGCCAGGTACCTCATTTGAGATTGTCATCTCAGGCGCTCCCTTTAATCATCACAAAGAGACAGGTGGCCCAGGCAGCAATTAATCCTTCCAGTTTCAACGTAAGCTTAAAATGTGATGAATTGCCTCCTGTGGTATTTATGTTTTATTGATTGCAGAGGTTGCCTAGAAGACCAGTTTAGACTAGCAAGCTAATTTTAGACTGTAAGTGGAATCTCCTCCTATGTCTAGCAATGTATCATTTGTAAGGCTTGAATCACAAGAAGAACAAACAAAAAATTCAGACCAAAAGACACTAACACAGCAATGGAATGAGTGCTAAGGTGGAAGATGTTGGTAGCTAAGAAGGAATAGAAAAAGGAGTCATGAAGGGAAATAAAGAAAAAACAAAAAAATTACTGGGAACAGAAGCATATTAAAAACCCCCACATTAACCCAACCAGACAACACCTTTTTTTTTTTTTTTTCCCTGTTTTACATATACAATTATCATCACTGGACAAAGAAATTATCATGCAGATACTAAGGAAGACACCTTACTCCCAGAGCTCTCATTACTCTCAGATCCTTAATTATGAATGATTTGAATTCATGGACTATACTATGACCCAGTAAGTTTGTCTAAGTGCAATAACAGCTGTCTTGCCTTTTAAAAATTTGTAGCAGAAGAGATTCGTCTGCTATTCATCTCCTCTGTTACAAAAAATTTGATGAGTTGGAAGATCTAGAATCTGACTGAATATATAATACATTTGTATAATATAATTGAACAAATAACAAAAACCAACAGGAGCATGGAGATTGGGATGAAAAATATAACATTCATGTGAGCAATACTGGCCAAGTACAAGGCACATCAGCCCTCAAATCTCTGTGAATCAATGTCAATGCCTGGTAAAGGCCAGCAACTAACAAATGCTAAATGTGCTATTTAGTAAGAAAAGTTATCAATCTGTCTTGTGAACTTCAATACTTCTATTCATCTCAAGAAAAAATAACTATGGTCAACTGGGTCATTTTAATCAGAGATGTTTCATTTCTGGCAGTTGATTAGATTATATTGAAGACAGTTTTATATCTTCAAGTAGGTACATATTTTTTATAATCTTGGCAACTGACTAGATTCTATTGATTTTTTAAACTGTATTTGCATAACTGATTTAACATAACCAAAAATTTCTACCACAGTTTCATCCAGTTTTACTATCTGCATCATCCTTAACTATATTAGCTTCATTACCTCCAAAAGCTAACATTGCTGAATACTGTAAAGTTAGAGATTATCTTCATTATTTTAATATGCATATATTAAACAGTTTACCATTTGAATTACTACAGCTAGCAAAGTAATAATTCTGTGCACTCTGGTCTGATCAATCGATTCATATGCAATACTTTAGCTGACCACTGTCCACAAAGTCTGTTGCATACACAATTCATCAGCAGGGAAAACAGATCTAAATGACCAACTCTAATAACCTTTCCCCTTTACCAGACATCCAGGTTCTACAGCCTAGAACCAGAGTTTTAACAAAACATACATCTCCTGAATGAGATGGCAGCAATGGAAAAAATGTAGTATGGCCATAGCAGCTCCCAGAAAGATGATGTAGTTTGTGCTTAACCACAGAATTTAAGGTTACACTTTTATTCTGGACAACTCTCAAATGCAAGTTCTGTCCTTTCAAAGGGAAGCCTGTGAGGGCTATAGTGGATCTAATTTGCCAAGTGTAATCTGGGAACAGGAAAGGAGAGATAGGCAGTCCTCTGAGGGTGGCTCTCCGGTCTTTGGATTGCAGCCAGCTCCTGACTCCACCTCAGTGTATGTAATTCAGAAATACGTAGACACATAATGGGGAAGATTTCACCAAAAGGAACCTTCTACGTACTTCCTGTTTTCAGTTCCCTGTTAGGTTCTGCTGCAACAGAGTCCTAAACAAGGAAAGATCCCTGCATCACTTCCTTTTTCACAGTTAAACCTCTTACAGTGATATTTCCCCATTTTATGTAGAAAATACTGTGGTTATAAGAAAATAAATACAGCATACAGATGCTGATGACAAAAGTCATCAATGCATATTTGTGTTATTTGTTAAGTTATACACTGGAAGATCACCTATATACTATGCAAATATTCTGATTTTTGTAAAAGAAAATAATAGCTAATTTCTATTATCTTTTTCAGAAGCATTTAATATAAATTCATTTCTTTACACTTTATTTACTGCTCGTTAAGTACTCCAGGAAGGCTACGCAGTGAGAAATCTATAGATAAGTATATGAAGAGGAAAGTAGTATCAGTGATAATAATATCACATAGGAAAAACAGAATCTTGAACTACAACAATAATCAAATGTGCTTGCTGGTAGGCAAAATAAAATCAGCAGCTCTAAACAAATCACACACAGTGATTTGACCTGTTCATGCAGAGATAAATTACTCTGAAGAATACAATACAGCATGCAGTTAAAATATACACAGTGTCAGGTAAGGAACTTTCCAGTAATCCTCAAAGAGTCTGACCTATTCTGGGCAACTCAGATCTGCGCATACATTTTCTTAATATACACTTAAGCAAGATTCACAGCCCTCTCAGCCAGACACAAAGCAGGCCTTACAAATAAGAAAAACTAGAAACATCACATTAATAAACCATTCATTTAATCACAAAAATAATTAGGAAAAAAAAAATCTTCCTGCTCTGACTATAATAAGTCTCAGAATTCCACTCTCCTTTTTATAACGTGTTGTGCTTTCTGGATTTGAAAGTTTATTAAGTGTTCTGTCAGGACTCCTACCAGGCCACATACCCAAACTAGGAAGCAAAGCTTTGTTAAAAACTATACAAATCAAATTACTTAGCATTCAGCCAACACTGCTAACAAACTTAGATTTCCAGGAATTCTCCATGCCACTGAAATCCTCAGCTGTTCTACAGAAGCCTGGCTGAGAAAAGAAAAATGAATATATGACGGAGAAAAAAAAAAACCATGGAGGCAAATTCCCTATACGCCAACCTAACAACTCAATCTCATTCCACCTCATACAGTCCTCCCTGCAAGGAAAGATAAGTTTTCAGAGAGTATTCAGGGCAAAATAAATTATATCAGTCCTACAAAACTCATCAACAACACATATTTCAGCTTCAAACTTCAGCCCATGGAGACACATCCAGTTTCTCAACCAATCCAACACAACTTCCTGATGAAAGGCAGGGGAGCTTGAGGTCCAACCTCACTGCCATGTCTGAAAGCATGACACTCATCTTAATGTATGCCTTAAGGGACTTACTTCTGTTCTAGGAAAACCTAGAACAGTCTAGAAACTGGCTCTTGGACCAGCTCAGCCATCACTTGCTTTCCACCAGCCCTTCCATAATGTCCATCTCACATCAATTTCAACAACTGCTAGCTACTCCATGAACAGGGCACAAGGTCAAGCGATAGCAAGTTTCGTTCCACAGAAACTACAGTTTTCCACAACAGGACTGATTAATGATTTTTGCCTGAACAATAGGAATAAATAACAGAGTATTTTATACCTTAATTGCTATGGAGGCTACAGCAATTATGCCTATCAAGAACTTTTCTGTACAGAATGTTCTTGGCATTTCCTTCAGTGGGAAGGACTACACTTTCACCATGGTTAGGTAGATCCTGTGATTTTCAGTGTGAGTGACATCACAGATTTTCCAAAGGAGAATTTTTATATGTCAGATAACACATGCTCACGTGTCTACCTGAAACGTCTCTCTGTTGTTCAAAAAAAACCAAAATGTGCTAACAATAATTAATTTCTTGCCTGGAAATGCAGGCATTATGTACAGGTATACAAGACATGTGTAGGCATTCCTGCAATTAATTTTACACTTTGTAGAGAACAACGTCTCTAATGTCAGAAATGCTCCAAAGCTGCATGGTTTAAAGTTTAGTATGAAGAGTGTGATGGGCAAAAAATCCAATCAAAATATCTGCTAATCATCATTCTGGTTTCTTTACTTTCAAATACAGAAGTAATGGAATTAGTTATAATTGCTGCTGGATTAATGGCATGTATGAAAAAAATTAAGCCCCATAACAAAACACAACAGCTTTTTCCTATATAAATTGCATATTTTACATAATAACATCCCTTATTTTGCACTGTATTTAGCATAGAGTCCTTTTAGTGGTACACTTTTATTCTTCAATTTAGTAAAGGATGTTTACTGATGTAAATTAATACAATCCTGAAATACAAACTATAAACATTGACACACTGAAATCAGTGACAGTTTCTGTATCAATCTGAAAATCTGTTCCTTTAAAGAAGTGACCAGCACAACTCAAAAGCACACTTGTTTTACTGACTACTTTATTCCCAGGTGTACTAGTCTGGGACATGTAAAAACATCCATTTAAATTTTAATACAAAAGATATGGACTGTATTCCTCAGAGAAGCAATTACTCAAATTCACTTTCTTGAATTATTTATATGGAATATATCAGTAAACACTAAGAGGACATGCAACACAAACCCTATTGTGGCATGCTAAGCAGAATACTTGAATCTTTGTGAAAACATTTCACCAATACTACAGTTTGTGACAGGGAAAAATATTAGCAACAAAAACTGAGAACTGATAAAAACCAATCAGAATGCAAGATGGCAACATCACTGAGTACACTTAGGATTGATTTAAGAGCAGTTTAATAGCTGAAGCAAAGTTGTTAAGAATAGTAATGTTAAAAAAAAAAGAGATTACAAAAGGAGAGTGTGTAATAAAACCCAAGAGAAACAAGTGATGCGCAATACAACTGCTTACCTGAGAAGCAATCAGCCTCTCCTGAGCAGCAATCAACCAATTCCTCCCAGTTTATACCCTCAGAATGACATTCCATGACATGAAATATCCCTTTGGCCAGCTGCCCTGGCCACACTCCCTCCCTGCTCCTTGTGCAGGTCCTCACTGGCAGAGCATGGGAAACTGGAAAGTCCTTGACTTAGAGTAAGTATTACTTAGCAACAACGAAACACTCCGTTATCAGCATAATTCTCATAGTAAATCCAAAACACAGCTCTGTACCAGCTACTAAGTTTAAAACTAACCCGATCCAGGACACCTGCCATGTACCCTTACTTCATCATATTAATTCATTAAAAGCAACCTCTGATTAAATTTCACAGCTGCTGGGCTTGCTATTTCCAGGTTGTTACATTAACTACCTACCAAGTCAGAAGAACTATATTCAAATTTCTCAGTATTTTCTTCACTAAAAGAAATATCGAAATAAATGAAACCTGAGGAGAATCTGGGACAAGCAAATACCACAACATATTTTTGCCAATTCATCACAAGTATATAAAGGCATTTTTCTTTCTTTAAATAATACAGCTGAACAAACTAAAAAAATCAAAAAAACCCACCACTGGAATTTATTTTATGCTTATGAGAGAAGTAGTAGATAATTCAAAAATGTCCTCCAAGTGATAGCCATGGAACTGTTCCCAATGTTAGAAACATCACAGTAACAATTTTACGAAAACAGATTTAAGAAGCGAAAATCAGAAAAGAAAAGTTGAGGAGTTACTTATTCTTCTTACTATTTTCCATCAATGACTAAACAAGAAAATTTTTCCATAGGGCCAATAAAATTTGAAACCCTTTTTTTATGACTAAATGATCACACTGAATAATATTTTGATTTTATAAGTGACTAATTACAAACATATTAAAACTAGGAGGGGTAAAAAAAAAAGAGAAAAAAATTGACCCCAACAAATGTAGAAAATAAACTGTTCAGACAAAAAGAATTCTAGACAGATAGTAGTACTTTGAAATTCAATTGGATTTTATAGATATATCTTTGTAATCTATAATAAATTCTCTGGAACACAGTACATTAGGCTGTCCATGAATAAATCAGTCTGATGAGAGGATGAATCAGCCTCTCAAACAATTCTTTCCATATCACCCACCACTATTTCTATATATCCATCGAAACTCCTCCAAAATCTAGAGCATCATGGATTAAATATCCTGAGGACAGCCTCTGCCTCCCAAATTATGCATCTGCCATCGTCTCCAGGAAATCCAGCTCCAGAAGTGCTCCCTCCATATGAGCTCTACAGAGACCTCCCCACAACCAGCAGCACAAGGATTTGTGCCTGTATCAACAGAGGTTAAGGTCTTTGACTACCATCTGCCACATGTTCTTCTTCTTTTCTTTCATTTCCCTCTCGTGGGGCAACCTCTAAATTCTGCCGAACAATTAACTTTTGTTGGCAGTAAACTACAGGGATTTTTTTTTGTTTAATTGTTGGACTTAATTAATCTCTCCATATTTAGGTGCTCTAGGGGTGATTACATTACAGTAGAGCAAAGCTGAAAAGCGTAATTTACAACTGGGGAAGAATTCTGATGATCCATAATGTCCTGGGGCAGAAATTCCTACTTCATGCTCAGAAATAAGTCTTTGAAGAGATGTTCTTCAGTCTTGTGACAAAAATGTTCCACAGTGCTAGAGGAAAACATTTGTTAACTGCTGTCCTCGCTCAAACGCTTTGCGTAATTTTAAAATAAACTGGGAACAGGGCAATGGAATTCCTCATAAAAAACTTGTGAAAATATGAACCTGATTTAATCAATAGGATATCTGCATAGAGAATAAAGATCAGGTTAGCAGACAGGTTAAAGGATTTCATAGGAGAAATTCATGCTAGATTGTTTCTATTATGTGGAATTTTTAATTTTTCCCCCTAGGGAAAGAGCTGTATGGAGAAGTTGATTAAATTATTGCAGTCCTGGGATATGAATAGCAGGCACGGTCACTCTCCACTGGGATAGTGTGGAGCCTTCTAGACAACCACAAATGGTTTTGTATTTCTTCATTAGCTTTACTATAAAAGAGTTCAGTGATAATGAGATACCAAATCGGTTATCAAAGTAAGGTAGCCCCTTGCCTACAAGAATGCATATCTGCATCTAAAGTAAATTATGTGGTGGCAGCAGCATCTCAAAGTACAATTCCCTATTCACCCAGAAAATTCCTGACCCGTTCAAACTCACCTCTAAGAAAACAGTAATTGCTAGGTTTGTGAAGGATCAGTGAGCACTGCCATTTGCACTTTCCTAGAATTTGCTCTGATGCCATGTCCATACTGACACTAGAGGTGTGGATGCACAAGCAGAGCATGAGTGAGACAGTTTTACTGAAACAAAGCTAGAAGGGAAAATCCAAGTTGGCTCAGCACCACAAGCATCAGAGCAGGCTCTGCACCTCTGCCAGACCTCCTGTGCTCATGTCCAAGGGAAGCAGAAGTCCAGGCTGTCACAGGTCCACAGTTCTCAATACCAGAAACCATTACTTAAAGGCAGCTTGGCCTCACATCCTTCTGCAGCATGAACACATCTTGAGTCTCTTATCTCTTTTTATATCCTTAAGAATTTTCCTGCAGTTCATATACTGCCATTGAGTAAATTGAGACAGAGAACTGGCATTTGCAGAACTACACTCCAGAGATTTGGTCAGAGATGGAAGTGCATTTGCTGACTGAGGGACCTTCATTTGTTTGTCTGTCTGTCCATCCCACCCAGACAGACTTACAAACTTGAAGACTTTAACACATTGCCCCATCTTTCAGATAGGAGAACCCTACATCTTCATGGTTAACTGTGCTGATTTATTTTCAGATGGGTATGAGAAGGCAACAGTGAAATTCATGCCATCCACCTACTGACTTCAGTATATTGCTTACTTCAGAATCCTTTGTAGCTAAGAAGTAACAATATTTCCATGGAATTTTTAACAATAAAATTGTTATTTGATTTCACTTTTAATTGAAAAAGGTACATAATTACAATTTTATACAATTTAAGTTTGTGTTCTTTTTCCATGGTGTTCAGTTTTCAATATGAAAGTTTACTTTTGTTAATTTGAGTTTCTCAGTGTTTTTCCCATCTTAAAGTGAAGAAGAATAAAAAAGTTGATCATGTCTCCTTTTTACCCTGGGAATCCTTTGTCTGAACTTACTTATGCTTGCATTTTAAATATATTTTTTCTCTTGAGAGAGGCTTTGCATTTCTGTTATCTTTTTCTAGCATGTCTTTCTCTGGAATTCTACCTAATTATTTCCTCTCTTTAGATGTTGCAATTAATTCTCCTTAGATTTAGCTTATGTTTTTACACAGTAGTCCTCAGCACTGAAATCATTGCTACTGCATGTATGATTCTCTGTAGATAGAAGAGTGGGACTGGCAGAAAGAAGCATTTTCTAATACATGAAGTTTTCAGAAAAAAAACCTTTGCTCAAGTCTGAGAACAGATGCAGGAAACAACAATCTAAGTGAAGGTTAAGATCTATTTTAACTTACGCTACATTATCATATGGTTTGAGAGAAAAGGGTAGCTGTATCCTACTGCAGGTCTGAAATGCACACATCTATCCCTTTGGGATTTGGTTTGGGTTTTGCTTTGTCTATAGACTGCTAAATATATGCTGGGGGAACACTGGTGGGACTTTGCCCCTCCTGACATCTTATGGGCAACAGCATAGCCTGCCTACACCAGCCTGTGAATACCAACACCCAATTTTGCCATATTCCACTTCCTTTTGCTTATAGAACTGATAAAATTGGGAACAACCTGCTTAGATACAGTAGTAAACCACACCCAAACAGACCTGAAAAGAGACACAGGGTAAACACATGGGAAGTATTATTTTATTCCAGTGGGCTACTCATTTCAGAAGTGCAGCTATTAGATAAAAAAATCTGAACCTCCTTAGTAAGATTTTATCTTGAAATTTCAAACATTTCCCCTGACTTTGCTGAATGCTGATGCTTGTGTTTCCTCATCCTCTGCAATTCCCCTGGCGACCCACATGATTTTGCCCAAGGGAGTATTAATCCTATCCACAAATTGTAGTCAAGAGCCAAACAATTACTATATAATCTTCATATTGGAACACTTCTACAGTGCAGATCAGCCTTTTTTTGCTATTACTAAATTTGCCATAAACTAAAAATCATCTGTGTGTTTACTTCTGAATCATAAATATCATCACTTAAACCATTAATCATTTTTTGTGAATTCATTTTTACCATAGTTTTAAAAAGCAAAACATAATGTTTTATACATTTCCCTTCATTTTCTTTCAAAATAAATAAACAAATACATCTACTGAGGAATTAAACATTTAATCTATCTTGAATATATTTTTATACATTGAAATGGCTTATATATTAGAATATGATAACTAATGAAAAGCCAGAAATCAAAGAGGGAAAGAAAGTGAGGAAAGTAGAATAAATACACAAACAAAAAAAGAAACTCAATGATTCATTGTTGTTTCTGTGCTTAAATTGTTGAAGAAGTTCTTAACAATGACAAAGAAAAAAGTATAATAAAATGGATGGCAACTGGATAACACTACATTTGTGCTTCTATACGAGGAATAATTACATGATGAAATCTCCAGGACTCCACTCCCACACAGAACAGAAGTATGAGGTAAAGAGCACTACTATTCCTGGTAATACTAACTAGAGATGTACTACTTTCATGAATTTATATTCTTAACTTGAATAGAAGCAGCAGTAATTTTAAACAATTGCAAACCTGTACCTATTGCACTATTTCACATCTATAAAAGCCTTTCTGCCTTCAACCTGCAATCCCTGCTGTTGGTTTTGTTGGTTTCTCAGCCAGAACACTCGTATGAACACAATGCACTTGATGAATTGCAAGTCAGAGGTTCAAGTCCTATCTAGCTGTTTCCTACGCTTCAAAATTTATGATCCTAAAACTTAACTTTTAGGACATACCCATATAACTACCTTCAGCCAACTGAAGGTCTACTCACTGAAACAAAGGTGTCTCAAACAGGAAAGTGTAAAATTTGTTTTACATTGACAACTAGAAGAGTTTAAAAATTAGTCCTGTAGAACTTCAACATGATCCTGAATATGGCAGAATTACCTACAATATTTACGCTCCGTTTTCTATTAGTAAAGAAAAACTATGAAGAAAAACTTCTACGTTATGAACAGGCACAAGCTTGTTAAGTCACATTTCATCTTTCATTGGTTTTCAACCTTTTTACCCTATATTTGCCTTGTTTAGCTCAGTTTGTACTTAGCAACTACTGTAACAGTTCTTCCATCTACTTGTAAAAAGTCATCACTAGAGGTCTAGATGCTTTATAAGAAGGATGCATATGAAATATTTGTATTACAGAGCTTGAATTCCATTGAAATACTGTAAGACAGGAATATAAAAACTATTTTTTAAAAAGCAGATTTTTTTAGGGGTTAAAAATTATTCTCTTTTTTACCTTCTGATTTGATCCATGAAAGTTTTCAAACAAAGAGATTTTCCAAAGTCCCTTGTGTTGTCTACTCTTACCAACAGGCAGAGGATGTACTTACATAACACTCTTCCCAGGAGCCACCCATGTAAAACTCACTTTCATCACCTGGAGAATGTGTGAATTTTAGAAACAGTTATATTCATAGAAATCACAGAGCCACAGAATGGTTTGAGTTGGAAGGGGCCTTAAAGATCATCTAGTTCCAACACCCCTGCCAAAGGCAGAGACACCTTTTACTAAACCAGGTTTCATAGAGCCCCATCCAACCTGCCTTTGAACACTTCCAGGGATGGGGGATCTCCAACTTTTCTGGGCAGTCCCCAGACCCTCACCAGTTCCAGTGTCTCACCACTCTCACAGTAAAGAATATCTGTTTAACTTTACTAAGTGTTTTGTTATTTATGAGTCATTCCTTTCACATGCCCTGTATTAAAATATGCACAATTGAGTCCTTCTACATACGAAAGAAGCCTAAAAGAGTTTGCTCTACATCACAGCTATGTAATCTGTAAGTCACTCAGTTTACTAATGTCATTGGTATAGCTCATGTCCTTTAAAAAAATTAGAAAAAATATTCTATTTAAATTTGTTACTTAAAACCATTCCATAAGAAGCTCTTTTTCCAAAGGCTGTATTTTAAATGATAGTTATACTTCATGAAACAGAAGTTTTATCTTCTGAGAACCTTCACCAAAGATCACCTCATAAACCCTCCATCCTCAAAAATGTAAGATTAACTTTAAATAAACTTGCTTATATGTTCCAATGGATATTCACAGAACTGATTTTGCTGTACCCCAGTAACTTTCATAATTAAGAGGTTTTTCTTATATCAAGGCAGCCCCTCTGTTTTCTCATTTGAGGCAGGCCATATAACATGGGGTGTTTTACCCAAGAAAAAAATGACTATTTGACACAAGAAGAAAGAGGAAACAAAAATCACCACCAAGAAAGGTGATCCACTCTCAGGTGATGTGCATCCATACAAATCTGTGATTCAGAATTTGAGGTACTACCGTTTACACTTAGCTGATTAGACTGCACAGACAGAAATCCCAGAGTTAAAATGAACTGGGCAAGTGAAATTATGCAGTCTAGGGAATCTATTGCTTTTCTGACCCAAACTACAGTGTCAGCACTCTGACATCCACTGCCTAAATGCATTTCAGTTTTCTGCTCATTTCTGGCTAGACCAATGGAACAGATGAAAAACGTCAAGTAATAACAACAGCATAATAAGTAGTTATGTGCCTGTATTATAAAAGCAGAAACTGAGATAAGATTCACTCACTGGAGGGGAGGAATGACATCCAGGGGGACCTTGAAAAGCTTATGAGGTGGGTCCATCCAAACCTCATCAAGTTCAACAAAACCAAGTACAAGGTCCCAAACCTAGGTCAGGGTAGTTCCAAGCACAAATACATGCTGGGCGGAGAATGGATTGAGAGCAGCCATGGGGAGAAAGACTTGGGGTTTTCAAGGACAAGCAGCACAACATGACCCAACAATGTGCACCTGCAGCCCAGAAAGCCAACTGTATCCAGGGCTGCATCCAAGGCAGTGCGGCCAGCAGGGCAAGTGAAGGGATTCTGCCCCTCTGCTCTGCTCTGGTGAGACCCCACCTGGAGTGCCACATCCTGTTCTGAAGCCCCAAACATGGACATGGACCTACTGGAGTGAGTCCAGAGAAGGGACACAAAGATGATCAGAGGGTTGGAGTCCCTCTTCTATGAAGGCAGAGAAAGTTGGGGTTCTGGGTGAAGAAGGCTCCAGGGAAACCATGCAGCAGCATTCCAGGAACAAAAGTGGTCCTACAACAAAGATGACTTTTTGTAAGTGCAGGTAGCAACAAGACAAGGGCAACTTCAAACTGACAGAGGGTGGTTAGGTTAGATATTAGGAAGAAATTTCTTACGTGAGTGGTGAAGCACTGGAACATGTTACCCAGAGAGGTGATGGATGCCTCATCCCCCAGAAACATTCAGGGTCAGTTTGGACGGGGCTTTGAGCAACCTGGTCTGGTGGAAGGTGTCTTTAAAATGGTTGGGGGGCTGGGGGTTTGAAATTACATGGCCTATAAAGTCCTTTACAACCCAAACCATTGCATGATTTTGGGACCATATCACAGACCAGAAAATGGCACAAACCAGCTTTCTTTTAAGTACAGGGACTAGAAAATAAAAAAAATGAGAAATTTTCCAATTTACAGAAAGGAAGTGAAGAACTGAAATTCCTAAAAATTAATACAGACCTACTGCTGAATTTTAAGAAGTTACTAGATCTCAGCTGGCATTATTTACTGCATTTCAAAGTCATTAGACACACTGAAGCATTTGTCCTTAAATAATTGGCTTGCTGTCACACAGGAAGCATGTGTGGAAAAGTCAGGAACTGAACTGAGATTTCTAACTGAATATATTTAAACACATAAACCATTCTAGTTTATGCAGGTCGATGAAACAGTTGTACTTCTTAACAGCTTTATTTTTGTCTATCATATCAACTAAATTGGTAAATTTAAGTCTAAATGCCTAAAAAATGTATTTAATAACTTAAAACAGAGCTGTAGATTATAGAAATTATCATGGATATCTCATTAACCAAGCCTCAGAATTTTAATTAAAATTCCCTGTCTCTCATGTACAGCTAACTTTAGTTAATACACCATTAATTAACACATGAAGTAGTTCAAAGAAAGTAGATACTTTTGGTGAAACCTTGTAATTTACAGGTTTAACTACACATACACAACAATACCACCATTCCAGAAATCTGGGGCTTTTTTGAGATTACTTGAGGTTTATACTGTGGTTTTACTTCAGGGTCCAGGTTTTGCAGTCACCCATGCTGGGGACCTGGTTAGAAAACGGTTTCCATCCAGTTCCAGCAGCTCCATCCCTTTTCCTCAGCACAAGCCAAGCTCCATCCAAAATGGTGCCGGGGTAGGTCCCAGGGGTGAGCCTACACCCGAAGGACCAGAAACACTCCTAATGTATCCACTAGTTTGTGCCACCAAAAACACCCTAAAAAAAAAAGCAAGCTGGAGATTCTGAACAATGTTCCAAAACCAAATACAGATCACTTTGTTTTGAATCTCAGCTGCTATGTTGTCTTTCCCCGTGAGGGAAGAATGGATATGTACCTGAAGAAGAGTAAACAGAAATTATGAAAAACCTGATGCTTGGAATACAAAACTGCAAAATGCCAAATCCTCTGCTTTTGGAAGCAAATGAGTACTCAGTGCATTTAGCCTTTTTCAGATTTTGGCCTTCTTAGATACACAAGGCAAAAAATTATTCAAGAGACTATTATAGATGCCTAATGTTTGCTAGCTGTTTCCAGTTCTCAAGGTTCCCAGGCACAAATTGCATCACTAGATTTAGCTTACGTTTCTTAAACTGGCACAACTAAAAAAAGAAAGTTATTTCTTCTGGCATCTTAGAAGAATTAAAAACATTGATTTAATATACCTAAATAATTCACTGTAAAATACACTGCTGTAAATATATGTACACCATATGTTTATGCTTTCTATTTACATTTTTTATTCAAGATAAGTTTATTGAACTGTTATCCTGCCATTGTATTTTAGAAACCTACATATGATACAGGTGAAATTACAAACATAAGTATTTCTATATAGATACATCAGAATATTCTGATGAAAATAAGTAACATTTCATGCCCTTTTACATATTTCATCCCTACTTTAATTATTCACAAAATTTATCTAGCCTTTTTAATAACAAGTATTAAAAATAAAAGCAGCAGTTCTCCTACAACCATCTTGCTTAATTAATTACTAAGTCCAAGTTATCACATACAGTGGACAAGATAAATACTTCCACTGATTATCTGTGAACCAGAAAGATTACTCCATAGTATTTCTATTTTGTTACCTATGCAATATTCCTTTGCTTTATGGCCTTAAAATCTATACATATGAAATAAAATGTTCCAGTAAAAATATTAACAAAAAATGGGGGTTTTTTTTCTGAGAAAAACTCAAGAGGAGAAAGATCAAACACATCTTCTTGACTGTCATAATTTCAGATAATACCGTATTTATTGATGTTTAAAATTTTGGTTGTACTAAAGATTCCGGAATAGTCAGAGCAGTTACCGTACTAGCATTTTCAAAATACTCCAAAAGCCCCAAAATACTTTACTGAAAATAGCAGACTTGCTTGCCTGGCAGAGTTGGCAGAGTTATGCATACTTTTCAGATCTACCAAATGTTGCAAATACACATGTCTTCTCTTTTGTGGGACATCACGATTGCTCCATTTGTGGTACATTTGCCCCGAGACACAGAATTTTCCAAAGAAAATTGCATTACAATGGCCCACATCATGCCATCTGTTTTTAAAACTCTCCAGTGATTTCTACAGAGGATAGTCTTAAAAAATAAATGGAACAACATGTCCCAAAGTACTTTTTTTACCTAGCTTAAATACTTTTCATGAAAAATATTCTGAAAAATTTAGAAAGCTGTAACATTACTGCTAAGTTACACCCTTAATATTCATCTATTCCCAAATAGGCAAGAAGGGTTCATGGACTGACTGTAACACATGGGAAAGAGCTCCATAGCTGCAGAGCAGGTAATGATCCCCACGATGCAGGGGTTGCATGGGGGAGTCCCAGCTTTCCCAGGAGATGAGTCCTGCTGGCTCCCTTCCCTTCCTCTCACACCTCCATCAGTAACACCCTGTGGTGCTGTGGAAGCAGCAGAACAGCCAACAGCATCATTCATGTCACAAAAGCAAGCAGCCACGGAGCCACAGTCCTGGAGTGACCAGAAAACCATGAGCAAAAATCTGTGATCTGAGGTAGTATTACCCTCCCATTTGACCATGCCACCTTAGTCCTTACAGAAGATACACTGCAAACAGTGCAGATGACACAGCCACACAAGGGCCCGTGGACTGGGGGAAGGAGTGGGACAATTCTTTCAGCCTGTGTCAACACTGTGAACAAATTTCATCACACCAAATACCTTAAATGCACTTCACCTGCTCTACAGAACATCAAGAAGGCAAAAAATATTGTCATGTCTATTGTCATGTCTAGACAAAAATATTGTCTACTCTCTTTTAAGACTATTTCTCTGACACAGAGTGCAACTATAAATTTTAATGCTGCAAGAACACCATCGCCTTCCTTCTTTGGTTACTTTTGAAAATGAGATCTCTGTAAAACACCAAAGTATGCATAAAGTTCAGATTTCTGACTACATAAACAAATACTTTATGTAAAGAAGCATAGTATCCTTATTTATACTGCACCAGAGCTGTTACTTTATAACAGACACACAGAGGAACATGCCCAGAAATTCCCTGGTGAAGTCATCTGAAACTGCTTTCAAAAGAGCAATAACCTTCTGCATCAGTACAGCTTCCTATTATCTCACGTCTGATTTACAAATAGAACAAAAGTTCCTGTGAACTTCATTAAATGGCTGTTACCTAATAATTCCAATCTTTTCATAGCACAACCAATGTTCTTAGATTATTAGTAGTTGTTAATCAAGTTTTATAGATGGAAATAGTAATTCTAAAATAACCCAAGATGTATATTGAATCTAACTCCCACCCTCCACACAGCACACATAGAATGTCACTGGCTTTGCAGAATCACTTCACATTGGTGATCTGGGTTTGGGACTGGTCTGGTTTGGGTTTGTTTGAATATGAATGATGTAAGGCAGCATTTCTTTTTCATATTTAGAATGGCTTTAGTCATGCAGATGATATGCCTGTCAAAATAGGTCCAAACTAGAGGACTAGCAATAGAAAAAGAAAAAAAAAGGATGATAAAAAAAAAAAAAAACATGATAAAAATTTTCCAACAACTTGATATGAAATCACAGTAATTGCAACATCAACATGAAGGCACATCTTTCTTTCCCTTGCCAAAGAACCTTTTATGCCCATGACACCTTCCAGACATGAGAGTCTCCAATTTATCCTTGATCCCACCATGCTCCTTTCTTCTGAGCACCACTTCACATCTCTCTAACTGGATGTTGCTCACTCACCAGAAGAGTTTGTTCCTCTTGGGCTCTGGAATTCACTAGGGGCATAGCTCATGCCCTCAAAGATTCCTTGCCCTACCTATTCCAAAGCCACAGCACATTGCCCCGTGCACAGACTGAGAGCGGTCCGGGCTCCTTTCACCCCTCGAAAGGAATGTGAACACCTTGAATCTTCCACCTCCCATTCTCCCATTCTTGTGATTCAAGAGGACCCATCAGCAGATGTAGTTTTCCTTCTCTGCCTTTGTCACCATTTGAGGCCTGAGTAAGGTATGATCACTAGGTTTCCACTCAGGTCAACAGGTTTCTGAAAAACCCAATGGTATTTCCAGAGTATCTCTCAAACACACAACCTAGGTTAAAACCTGTGTTTTAACCTATCAAGAAAATGGTTGTAACCATCTCTCTCACACATACACACACAAAAGAGGGGAGGGGAAATGACAGACTATATTTGTTTGTGCCTGGTTGTTCCTACCAACTTTTACTTCTGCTTTGCTCTAGTAGTCAATCTGTTATCTTGTCTCACAACCATCCACAGCAGTAGCACTTTGGGTGTCTAAAGATGCAGTCTTCAGAGTACAATGTATACAAATAATACAGTCCATGCCTTCATTTGAAAGGCAAAGACTCATTCAACTCCAAGCATCTTTGCCTAGGAGCCACTCAATTTCAACACACTGCTAAATTTTAGCCACAGCACTCAGTAAACAGGAAAGCAGAATAACTCTTCCCATATCACTAACTGCTGTAATCATCCCAAGTAGAAAAGTAAATATTTTGATACGGAAATACAGCCAATCCACGCTGAAAGAAAATGCAAATCAAATGTGACTGCGCGTAAGACAATCTGGGCAGTGACTGCCCACTGGTAAAAGAATACCAGAAAACTCACTATCAGGTCTGTGCTAACCAAAGCAGATGTAGAAACTGAAAAAAGACACAATTAAGTCAAACACATTAAAGCACCCCAAGTTTTATTGGAATTCTATTTCAAAAGAGCGGGGGGGGGGGCTCTCACCTGCTCTGACAGGCAATAATTATTTAGGAAAACATACTGTAATGCTTTCTCTTTTCCCTCTTCATTTCCTAGACATGTCAGTTTCCCCCAGTCTTGAGATACACACATTCACAGCCAAATAAACCAACGTCAAAACCAAACAACGACAGAAACAAACAACCAACCACACACACACACAAAAAAAAAAAGAAACAAAAACCACCAAAAACCCCCACAAGGTAGCTGACTCGTAGAATAGAAATTCAGTTTCTCTCTGCTGTGGCTCCCTCCACCATAGTCACCATTAACAGTGCCTTTATCACCATTTGAGGTGAGCCCAAGCAGGTCCCACTTTCACAGTTCCTAATCCCTTGAGTGCATTATCAACATCCAGCGGAAAGGAAACGCAGGAATGGCTCAAAGACATGGAAATGGAGGAGGCAGCAGCAGAGATGTAAAAATCAGGGCTGCAGGGGCAGTTAGAGGATGTAGGATAGAGTATTAGACAAACATAATTACAACTTTATTCAGCTGCTCTTTTGGTGGTCTGTTTGAAGAAATGTAACAAGTATTTCTTGCAATATATTATAAAAAAAAAGAATGGACAATAAGGGAAATAACTCCGAGCTGAGCTTATCTGATGCATATTTCACTGACTCTCTGATTCTATATTGTAGGAAAAGGCTTACATGCAGAGATTAACATTTTTATTTTACGGACCTAGTTCTATATATGTCTGAGTATGTATTCTCATGTAGCGTAAGAAATATATAGTTACTAAAGAATTCTCTAGACTATACTGGTATATTTTCATACTTCTAAGACTCTTTCCACCACAGCATCCATACAACAGAAAAAAACCTATAATACAATGCACAGCTAATTAGCAATGTAGAGCAGTATACAGAAACAACAGTGGTCTAGGACAGAGGGCTGTACCTGTGACTGATGACCGAAATTTTAATTCTCTAAGAATTAATGTATACATTTTACACATTTCTTGAAAACAGAATTGTAAACAGTTTCAATGTAGCAAGGTCAAGGCAAACAGAAAAATAATTAAAAAGTTCAAGCTCTAGAGGCAGAAATTCATCATGGTCTAATCTAACTCCCTCAAAGTATGAGCAGGTTAGAAGCTATCTGCGTATGCTTTCCATGGATTTGCTACAAGGGCAGTGACACAGGTTGGAGAAAATACACAGAAAATAAACTCACAACACCAGAGGTACAGTAGTAAGAATTATGATGCATTGATCTTAAACTATACATCGTTTTGTCATCAAAACTTCCAAGTTTAAGAAACATTGCTCATATCTCAATATAGTTAAAATAAGTAAAATTTAAAAGGAGTAGGAACAGGAGTCTGACAGCATCAGCCTTCCTCATTTACCATTGCCTTGCTTTACGATATTCACCTCTTAAGTTCAGATGTACAGATTAATACCATCATTTGATAGCATTCAGAATTCATTAATTTTACAAGTCCAGAAACTTTTCAATAGTTTTTACTAAAGACCTATCTTCCCGAGCTAAAACTGCTTAAATTTCTTTGTAATGTAAATTCTTTTACTGTACACTTAACAAGGCACACAGGTCTATCTCATTAGTTCAGACTATGAAATACCAGACAATATTTCTCTTAGATTCATATAACACATCACAGAACTGTAACTTTTACTTAAGAGGATTAAAAAATTATGTCATTCCAAGCTACATACTTTATAAGCATCATTATTTACAAGCATTATAAATGATGATGCGTAGTTCATGCAGAATAATTTATGGTAAATATATTGTTTTCAATTAAGTGTGATCATCAAATTCTCAGAAGTACAATCCTTGGAAACAGCCTCCCAGTGTGAATAGTCACACTTAAAAATTATGATGTAATGTTGCTTACACCTTCTTCAATATTTGAAATAAGAGAACTTAAATTATGACAGTAACAGCTTTGCTTAAATATCTTCACAGATGAGCACAGAAGGCAGACAGACACAGTATTAGATTTCATTCTAAACTAAAATTATCTGAGTATTTAGTACTCTCTTAACATTATTGTTTTAATGACTTAGTCTTGTATTATAAATCTTAGGTTATGTTTTCAACTCCTGTCCTGGATTTGCCCTAAACCACGACAACTCCACGGGGACTTTCTGTGGCTTCTGGTAAGGGTGTGCAAAATTGAGGCTCAGTGAACCCCAACCTGCATGAGGCATCTAACTACATGCATCCTGAGTCTGTAAATGACTACTACATGGTCCATGTGAGCACATGTGATCCACAATGGTCCCAGGTGATCGACTCCAACCCCATGTTCCCACTGCTACACGAAAAGGGGATAATCATGATGATGTTGATTTTTTTAAAAAATAGTAATATAATAACTGCAATATAATGCCAAATATTTATTAGTAAGACATACACACACAGCCCCAGTGACAGAGCTGGCTTCTGTTGGGCATATGATCAAAAAAAAAATTGTCATGTACTGGACTTCATTCAGATCTAATGTGATCCCAGCCAGGGTTAGTCACTTGGGTAGGAAGTGTTTCTCTAACTACCACTTCAAAGTGCAATTCCTGTAAGTAACTAAACTGTCAGATGGATTCTGACAGCTATAAATTTAATCATGTTCACAACTGCAATGAATATTTGCTGGCATGTTCAGCACATAGTCAATAGAAATTTATATAGAAGGTATGCAAACTTACATAAACACACCATGCTCTAAATTAACAAAGTCCCAGTATTTTTGGACTAGGCAGCAGAATATTTTTTATTAGGTTAAGATTACAAGATTGGAAAACACAGAAAAGCAAAAAATGTAAACATTTCAAAAATATTTTTAAAATATTTTTGTTTTTTAGAATTCTTTAAATGACTAAATTTGACTAAATGACTAATATAACTAAATTTATGCAAGAGGTGTGACACATGGTATTGTTGCACAGGGTATCTTTTAAAAATTTTTAAGTTCACTATGTATTATTTACAAAGAAAAACAACCTTTTTCCGATGGATTAGTAAGTCATTATTCTAGTTGTTATTATAACCATATCAATGAAATATGTAACACAGACACCAAAATATTTTTAAGGATAGGTACAGGAAAATATTAAGAGAGTTGAAAATTAATTTAGGTATGATATAGGTACTAAAACCTCTAATAGTCTGATTGTCCTTGCTCTTTCTTGCTAATGCTATCCTCCACTTCCCACTGGAATAGATTTATATACCTCAGCATTGATAAATCTAAAGTAATGTACATTTTAAAAAACCGTAGCAATACACTCAAAGTGATGACCAGTGAGCTCATCACTGATGAGTTACCACTCAGAAGTATAATAAAAAATTGGAATTACAATCAGAAAAGATCAGCTCAGTGCTTGACAGCATTCAAAAATAGAAGTATTCAGAAAAAAAATCAGAATAAAACAATTTATTTCATTGTATAGATCCCTGGTATACTTGCATTCTGAACAACATGCAGAGCTTTTTTGGATTTGCAAATTGGTAACAGTAGAACTGGAAAAAAGAACTGGAAAAAAAGATGGAACATAAAAAATAAGAGCACACTAGAATTCTTCCATCTTCAAAATGAAACAGGCCTATCTCAGATCTGTAAAATAAGAAAACAGTACAGAGTGTTGAACCTGAAGGAACACTCTGGACATCCTCAGCTTATTCTTTCATTCTTTTCTTGATAATCACTGTTAGGAGACAGCATACTAGTCCAGACAGACTTTCATCCAGTAAAGCTATCCTTATGCTTTTAAGAAGGATGAAGAACGATCCCATTCACCTTCCCCACTAATAGTGCCTTGACAAGGATATAAATAAGCCACAGTGAATTTTCAGTACAATGTGCAGAATTTGACTCCCCCAGAAAAAAAAACAAAAACAAAAAAAAACCCCAAACAAATAACCCCCCAAAACAAACAAACAAACAAAAACAGACAAATTGATTAATAGCAATTACTTTTCTCTGGCCAAAGAGAAGGAAATGCTACAATGTTTACCACACTATCTAGTGTGGGTGCTCACCTGCCACTTATACAACACATGCTTCCCACAAACACGGAGAAGCACGCATAAAAAATATTTTACTGGCAATATATAGTTTTCAAAAGTATCTAGATAATAACCAATGAAAACATCCCTTTTAGTTGTAATTGTGCTTCCTGTCATTTACACAATCCAACTCAAACTATATTGAGGAATGTCACCTGCATTATCAACTCTTCACAAGAAACTCTCTCCAATACACAATATTCTTCTCCATAATAAATTTCGTGACTGTATGTAAGGTCTTCATCATGCTATTTACAACCATTTTATGATATTTAATAGTAATATGAGGCTTTAAAAATATCAGGTCAGAAAGGTTATGCTGTCATGAACTTTCTTCCCTTCTCTTCTTCCATTTTATTAGGCTATCTTAAAACAAGAAATATTCAGTGGAGTATGTGATAAATCTGAAGAATCAATGACAACATTGTTGAAGACAAGGCAAGACTCAGTATTATCTTCTTTTCTTCAACACCCACAGGTTGAAAATCATTACCACAGCTTGTTCTCTCTTCAGGTGCTTGATTTTTTAACAGTTTAAAATTTCTCCAAACTTTGTGCTTTGCACAAAGAACTTTCCTTTAAACATCCACACCATTTCTTGCATATCCCTAAAACACTTAAGTGGCTGTAGAAGACATTAGTTTAGAGTGTTTGAGACTTTTAGGTTATATAAAGAAAGTAGACATGCGTGTTCAATGCACCTCTGTACACTTGTTTATATGTCCCTCAAACATAGAACTGGATAAAAATAAATTTTGATATTAACATGCAATAATGATCTAAACACGTGATTCATATTCATTTCTTAGTACGAAGCATAGTTATCAACATAGGTGTTGATATGAAAACACAAGGCTCAGAAACAAGATCTCATATTGGGATACATGCATCAAGTTCCCTGGAGAGGAACAGCATTTTATTCCTTCATGGGTTAATACTTTGCTCTCAGCTTAAAAGAGATGGCACCTGCTCTGTCAAATACATATTTGCATTTCCAAAGAATAAGAGCAGCAAACAAGACAAGGGGAGGAGTAAAGAAACTTTTCCCGAACAAATTACAGAACTCTACATGGGGAAGGGATAAAGCATTTGAATCTGAATGGAAACTGCAGAACGTGACAAGAAAAATGTACAAGAATTGGACAACCTTTCCTGCTTGTGATGCTCTCCAGTGAAAAATGGCCAAGAATGTAAATAATGAGAGACAAACTGGAGCTTGACTGAACAGCAAATCCAAGGAGTTGTAACTTGTCAGGATACACAGATTTTGATCTCATTTTAGTACAAATAAACAAAGCAAGAATGTCTCAGTTCTACAACTGCTTTCATTAAAGTCCATGTTCCACAGTAGTTTATTTTGGATTGTGAAAATAATGCTTTTATTTAATTTTACTTTAAGATGGTAGATGAATTATGGATGAATTACAGAAGCTTTCAAGGTTTCTAGATGATGGAAACATTACTCTACCACCCCCACAGGAGTTGTCATACTTTTAGTTAGGGTCCTGCACCAATCATGCAGAACCCACTGCCTCAGTATACCATTGCATTAGGATACTGAAAGGGTCATCTCCTCCTTGAGATGGACAGCATTCTGAGTAACTTATATAAAATCCAAAATGAAAAAGCTTCATGGAGTGACTAAAGTTATCAGGCACATGCCCTGAACTGACATAAGGTCAGAGGGAATACAGCCTAAACCCTGAAGAAGGGCTCTTTTAGAAGTATAAGATCTTTGCTATGGCCCATATACTCTTATTAGTTTCCTTTACAGATACCTGCTTGTTAAACTACACTGAAATACGACTGAACATGTTCCTGTTAGCTGGAAAACTGTACTTGAAAGATTCTACAAATTCTTCTGTGATTGAGAGATGACCTACCCTGACTTTGTTATCTCATCAGACCTAAATACGAACACACAAAAACTCTTAAAAGACTTGAAGAACTTCTTGTTCACTAAACAGGCAACTAGATATAAGCACTGGATCTTCATCAAGACTCTTTTGTTCAGAGGTATGTAAAAATCACCACCCTGGCGTACTGTGCAATAGAGGGTAGAAAAATATATTGAACACTCATATAAGCTGTTTTTTTAGATTCTGGGTGAATATTTATAGGAAATGGTCTGAGACAGAACGTAAAGCTTTTCTACAAGGAACTATTTTGAATTTACAAAAGCAAAACATTTCAAAACTGAACATGGTATTTTACAATGTGAGGAAAACAAAATAACCACTTGGCATTTTAAATTGAAAGAGGAAGTAAAAGATCATTCTTATCAGAGTACTATATTGTTTTTAACAACATCTCATGTTCAAAGCTGTGAGTTTTCCCAAAATTCCTCCAGCCATTCTACTTTTATGAAATAAGTTGTGTCAACAGCACTAAGCCTAACAAAGGGTAGTGCAAATTTTTATACCTCTGTTATATGAGATCATATTGCTTAGAAGCTTTGAATTCCTTAACATAGAAGTTGTCAGGTTGTTTAACACAAGCATCTTCATTGGTGCTTTTAAAGTAAAAACAGACAAAATGACCCACTGTCCTTCCTGAGCAGAAGCAGCTGCAGTACTACACAATTTTAAATTCACAACAGCATATGAAGATAAACCATATCACAGATGCAATAGTTCTTCAATGCGTATGACATGTTAAACAAAGTAAACCTAAATGCCCAAGGCTTCAAAGTTTCAAAGTAAATCCAGAATTTTTAGAAAAGTCTGTAATTTTATTTTTCATTAAAAAGCATTGCTAGAATATTTTATATCAATAACAAATTAAGACAGACTTTTTGGTAAAAAAACACTATAGTCATGTTTTTGGGACATGAAGAGAAATAGAAATGCTCCAGACTACTTGTTTATTTAGATATGTTTAAAAATAGGTCCTTTGATATTTAACTTCTGGTACATGGCCCATTCTAATGAACTACTGTTTTATGGCCATTTTACATTGTGTTTATATTCAGTAATGCATGGAGAAGACTTGGTACTTTCTTAGGAATTCAATTCTTCCTTATCTTCCCAGCTGAGAAAATATCCAAGGGTATAATTTATCTCACACAAAGATGGATGTCTTAAAATTAGATTTTAAACTGTGAACAAGTCACACCAGCCAGGCACCCTTTATAATGAATTGAGAGACCTGGATACATCCAGAATGTGCTTCAACTGACCTATAAAGGATGCTCATCTTAAAATTAAAATTTGTCCCAGCAGGTGCTTTTGACTTTCCATTTGTAATAATAGGAGAGACAGAAGGTAACCAGATGGTATTTAGATATTGAATAGAAGACAGAATAGACCAATTAATGTATACTTTTAACATTTTGAAAGCTTTATTTCTAAATGATGGCTAAGCTATCAAAAGAAACAGACAAAGTAAAGATACTGAGTAAAATATAGGGGTGTACAAAAACAGCATTCTGGTTACAGAAAGGAGATTAAATCAAGTTTTACATATCTAAACCTAAACCTTTTCACAGAATTCTTTTAAATTTTAGAAAAAAGGTTTTAATTGAAGACTGAAAAGAAAAAAATAATTGAAAAAGAAAAAAAGGTAAGGATTCCATTTCCTTTTGTTTGCTTAATTCATTCCTGCTTGTAATCATGTATCTTTCAGTTTTCATCTACTTCAGTATCAATTTTTTGGCTATAAATGATATCTCTTTTTTCTTTATTCTCTTTTCTCCTTCTTCCCTTCTTAAAATCTATTTCTGGCATAATATTGCCTCCCATTCACTTGATTAATTCATAAATTCATGCAGGAAACAGGAGAAAACCTGCAATTGAAGAGGCAAAAACAGCAGCAGACCCTTGAGCCTCAGGATGGAGTGGTGCATACTCTTATGTCTAGGCCATAATCTCTATAGCCTAGATTTAGAAGAAAACACTACTTTTCCTTCCAGAATACAAGACAGCAAATTTTGCTGATTTCACATCACCTGAGATTTTCTCCTAGGGTGATACAGCTGCCTTACTATTTGCCATTCCTCTATTTCACTTAAATTCAGCTTACCAGTTCTCCAAGACCAGAAACATACAGATATGTCACTGCATAGAGAAGCGACATATACTTCAAGAGCATTCAGGATTGTTTTCAGGTAATTTCCAAGTCAAAGCAGTGTATAAATCAGAAGCGTCCACCTGGGGAAAAACTTAGACCAAAGAGAATAAATTTGACTAATTGCTTTTACTTTACACAATATGCTTTAAAAGACAAAGGAGAAAAGAAAGACATTTCTATTAACTGTGTGAGTTTTCCCCATTCCCTGACTAAACCAACAATACATGGGAATGCCTCATAATATCCACAAGGCAACTCAAAAGGCAAGCAAAGCACCATGTCACAGAAGGCTCACAGATTTGGATGCACCAACATAAATTTTCATGAAAATTTTCATCACATCTCTGTTGAGATTGTTACTACTGCAAGGACTAGAGAGTGAGCTTCTTATCACAGCTACTGAGCACTAGACATCTTATTGAATGTCTAATGAAAAAAACAAAACAACACAACAATTTCAAACCAAGCAATCAAACTGTCGCTGAAAATCAACCTAAAGACAATTATATAATTCATGGCATTTGTATTAATTAGATATTTCTGTCACCATAAAAAAATTCATTCCTAAAATCCTTAAGAGAGAGAAGAAAGAAGTATCTAGAGGTCATTTCAGTCATTATTTACTATGGTAAACAACAAACATCTAAAAATAAAAAGCTAATTGGTCCCCAGAATTAGAAGTCTAATTAGTATCACTGAACTGACAAACATGTCTACAACTCTGCT